>ML777769.1:769811-814222 GCA_009831015.1 Picea engelmannii | reverse complement strand
GAGAATCAACAACAAATTCTCCAAATCTTAAAGGACAACCTCACCATGGCACATAATCGCATGAAACAACAAGCAGATCAACATCGTAGTGAAAGAAGTTTTGAAGTAGGGAATTGGGTGTTTTTAAGACTACAACCATATAAACAAATGTCCCTCAAGCAAGCCAAGAAGGATAATGAATTATCACCAAAGTACTGTGGACCTTATAAGGTGTTGCAAAAGATTGGTACTATGGCATACAAATTGGAGTTGCCTGCATCTTCACGAGTACACCCGGTTTTCCATGTTTCATGCTTAAAGAAGGTTATAGGTGACAAGATCCCAGTTCAAACTATGTTGCCAGAACTTGACGAGGAAGGAAAAATAATATTGGAGCCTGAAGCCATCACTGACACAAGAATTCACCAGTTGAGGAATAGATCCATTTCCGAATATCTCATTAAATGGAGGAAACTACCGGTTGAAGATTCCACTTGGGAAGATGAGTCTTTTATACAGAAGCATCCAGAGTTACTCAAGCATTGCGAACAACACTTGTCTCAAGGGGAGGGGCATGTTAAGCCCTAATATTGGCTCATTACCCCTTAATTGGGGCATATTATATTAGTAATGCTATTTTATTTATGTCAGCTTTTGGCCATTAGTTGTAATTATACCTCCTAGTCTCCTATATATACCAAGGAGACATTTTCATTTTGAATCATATTGTACTTGAACATTTAAGTGGGGTCAAAGGAGGTTTCCCCCTCGAAGAGGATTATTATCTAAAATTATCTCTTTTTCAAGGCGTTGAGTACTTTTCCTGAGGTTTTTCTATGCTATATTGATGTTTGGTTCTTAACATACATATATTAAATATGGACATGCATATGCATAGATTGATGAGTCATTCTATTTTATTAAATTGTTTGGTAATTATGATTGAATTGCTAGGTGCAGACAATTCTAAGATCACTGCATATGGTTTTGTACATATTACAATTGAATTATGATGTACATGAAATACTGATAATCTGTTGGATGTATTTATGATGAAGCATTCCTAATATGAAAACATCCAAGAAGAATTATGAAAACGAATTTCATGTTTTGGGGAAAAGTTGTATTCCCTTTTGAACTAAGTTTGAGTTCCTAAGTGAATTCTTTTATGTTCTCTCATGATAACTACATGTGGGTGATGTAGATGAGATCATGTTGATTAAAGTTGGAATGTTAAATACAAAGAGTTGCTTGGGGAAGATGTTGATTGGAGACAACGAATCTTACCCTGTGGATCCCTGGTGGATCCTCGATGGATATGGGTGTGTGTACACTTCTCCTTGGGTTTCCTTAGAGAAGGCTGGATCCCTAGAGGGAGGAGTTTGGGGATAGTTTCCTTGGTTTGAGGCCTAAAGGGTTCCTATAGACCTCTGAGGGTAGTTGGAACTTCTGGAGCCACGGTGCTCTAAGACTTCCTATCCGGCCTATGCTGGATCCTAGAAGGAAGGTGCATACTACCTTGGGTTGTACATGCACGTGGGGAATGAGAGACTGTTAGTTGGAGTGCTGTTGAGGTTTGGCACCTTGGCGTAGACCATGTTGATATGGATTGTGGACCGTGGCTATCTTCGGAAGCCATTTCCCTGATAGAGTCATAGCCCTTCTTAGGGGTGGAAGGTCTTCTCAATCAAAATATAAGTATCAAACCTCTATTCATTTTATGTTGTGTATCTTGTATAAATGCTATAATTTTATTAGAATTGCCTATATATATATATATTGCATGTATTTTCTAATGTTGCTTCTGAATGAATAGGTGTATGAGCAGATTTTTTATGTCTATGGATTCATATCCCCTAATGAGAGTGTTGTTGGGAAAAAAACCCTACGGACTAGCAAACTAGGGTCAGACTTGCATGCAGATTTGACCGAATAGAAACTACTTTTTTACCTACATCCCAAAATTTAAATCCCTTTTTCTCAGTAAATGCATGGAAAAGGACCACCTACCTTATTACCGACGTTCGATGTAGATCCTCCGTTGCACTTTGATTACTTGCTTGCGCTGCTCCTTCCACAGATGACCCGCACTCAAGACAAACAACAACTATGCCTACATGCTACTTCTATACTCAAGGGTTAGAAATCAAGCATAAATTAATCAAACCATAGACAATTCATGAATTGGGATGGGAAAATCATTCTTTTTATTACTAAAAGTGAATCAACTTACAAAAGCTAAGACCGACCACTACTCCTTGAACCTGATCCTGGGCTCCTCTTCTTCTGTCCTTCAACTGCTTTGCGTTAAATCTCCTTTGGCATGAGGAAAGGCTAAAGGGTTGGGACAATAGATTATTTAAATGGGCAGAGTTTCTTTGCTATATTTTTTCCTCTTCCAAATGGTACACCTACCCCTTCTTTTATAGGCTAGAAGGAGCTAGGGTTTTGGATGAACCCTTGGCCATGCATGGCCGAGAGTTTCAGTTAACTGACCCATAGCTTTTTGTTCCATCAACAACTTTCCTTTTTTTGTGCTTTGTTAGGTACACGCGGGCTATTGTGAGTCAGCCAGCGTGTACATGCGTGCAGTAATGGGTTAGGGCACGTGGGCCTTTACACAAGAGGATTTTCAAAGAGTTGTTCAACAGAGTTTTGGCAAAGAAGGGCTATGAGTTGGCCTGATGCCAGGTAAGCATATGTGGTGCAATTTAGGGTTATAAAAGATACCCCCTAATGTGTGAGGTCAGAAGAGCATCTAATGGCCGAAATACATTACCAATCTTTACTGATGTGTCGAACGAGTGAGCCCAAGGATTAGGAACTAGGAGGTGTCGTCTGTAAAATAATAAATGTCTCACCGAGGCGAGCATACCCATGCTCGGGATAAAATAGAACCATGGCTACCAATCAAATACATTGTAGATCCATGTCAAATAACTATAAAGAGTAGCCGTGAATAATACACAGTGGAGCTACATCTCAAAATCAGAAAGATATACATATAGAGTATCCATCTTCCAGAAGTTGATTCAGCCTGATGGCTGGACTTCAGAGCTCGAGCAACAACTTCAAAATCTTCCAAAACTTGGGTAGGAGTGTAATATGAGTGTACGACTACACTACCTAGAGGTCTTTAACGACTCCTCAGTCATGGACTTGATAATCTTGATGATCGGATTGAAGGCTTCAGTGATTTCGAACAAGGACTTGATTGGACGTTCAGGATGGCTGGGTATGCGGACAAGAGACATATTGCAGAAGGGCCGAATCGGGCTTAGTGACAAACTTCGCTTGGACAATATCACAACAAGTGATAAGACTCAGGCAACATATATGTTAATCATAAGTCTACGAAGCAGGAAGCAATGCAAACTCTCCATATGTTTGGAAGAATAACCAAACGGTGGAGGACACAACTCTATATAGCGAGAAAATCTTCCTAAGGTCGTACTACATCCCATAGTCTGATGATCAAACATACAGATGTGCTTTATCCAAGGGCGGCTCATTATGCTGCCAATAAAGAAAATACTTTTCCCATCCT
Organism: Picea engelmannii; assembly: GCA_009831015.1. Lineage (NCBI taxonomy): Eukaryota > Viridiplantae > Streptophyta > Pinopsida > Pinales > Pinaceae > Picea > Picea engelmannii. The sequence goes on along the minus strand of ML777769.1, from coordinate 810,696 downwards.
CTTTTTGGGGTATATTTGATTTTTTTTGTTCTTTTCGATAATTTTGGAAAAGATAATAAAGGAATATTATGTTACAATGGAGGAACGAGTACTACAAACATACAATATCAAGGCACAAGGACAAGACTGATGTTCTGGTAAAATGATACTCAGGGAAAATCCTCCGGCGGCCAAAGCTGTTAAGACACAGAAGCAAACTGTCACAAGGCTGGTGGATAAGGTATACGAATGCGGTTGATAGAACACACAATGGTAACTTCCTTCGATGTAAGTTTAATGATCCCAAAGAAGGTAAGCTCAGTGGTTTTTCATATTTAGAGAGTCTGAAAAAACATAAAAGGAGACTCCATTGGGGTACCTTTTTCGAAGATAGTCTAGTCGGTTCGAAAAAGGGTTAAACTAGCACCGACCAGACGTCGATTCAAAACCATTTTAACGAGTGTGACAAGGACAAGATCACTCAGCTATTTTTTCACTTTTAAGGAGTCTGAAAAAATCTTAACTATGGACTCCGTCAGAAATATTCTTCTGGACCAATTTAACAAGTGTGAAAGAATAAGGTCACTCGACAATCTTTTAAATTTTAGGGATTCTGAAAAGAGCTTAACTATGGACTCTGTGGGGGTTTCTTTTTCGTAAGTTTAGTCCCTCAGGCCCGAAAAAGGGATAAAATTATACCTGAGAGTACTCTTCTAAAGAACGGAAGTTCTATAGAGTATACCTTTGTTCGTACAGTTGACCGTCTGGACCAAAAAAGGGGTAAACTACCGCCGGACAGACGTGACTTCAAATTTCAGTTTAACGAGTGTGAAAGGCCACAAGATCACTCGGAAATATTTTCATGTTTAAAGGGTCTGAAAGGGGATTAAAAGGAGACCCATTTAAGGAACGTTCTTCTAGACCAATTTAACGAGTGTGAAGAAACAAGGTCAGTCGGCAATCTTTTCATCTTTAAGGAGTCTAAAAAGGGCTTAAAGAAGACTCCATAATGGTTACTTTTCTCAGTTAATCTGGACGAGATCGAAAAGCATAAATGCAGTCTCGCTGGATGTTTCTTTTGGATCTCAAAGCGATCTTGAGAAAAAACAAAGTTAGCTCATGATAGACTCTTTGTGGGTCAATGCCTGGCATCTCCTCGGGGGAGTTGTATGCTCCGACGGAAACATTGTCTAGGACGCCAGGGGTTCTGGAGATATTGATAGGTATCGTTTCAGTAATGGTTTCCATATTTCCCTCAACATAGATCTTTCGTGTAGCTAAGGGATTAGTATGACAAGACCTATCTCTAGTCATAGTCACGGTGAATTCTCCTTCTTTGATTCGGCTTAACTTTGGGAGGAAATATGATCTGTGATGAAGATCTTCCCAAGGTTTGTCTGGACTAGTCATTGCTTCGATTACTGCTTCGTCAGAAGGAAAGACTAAGTCTAACAAATCGACGTTAGCGAGAGAACCTTGAGCCCAAATAGGCTCTAGAAGTGGATCTAACTCTTGTGCAGGAGTCAGATCAGGGTTAGCTGAAGCTTGCTGGACTAAAGAGTACGCTACCTCAGTGGCTGACAAGGGCATGGACATGCCTGAGTGCCCTGTCTCATCCATCATGGATGATGGGGAAGGAAGAATCCAAGGTCCTCAAAGTAAGTCGTGCAGAACGAAGAAACTTGAAAAATCTCAACCTTATGGTGATTAGATATAAATTTGATATCGTCATGAGGAGGTGGGTAATCGAAGGTACCCATCAAGGAAGGGCACAAACCAACTCCTACATTAATGACACCTGGTTGAGGATTATCAATCATTGAGACCGTGGATGCCCCCAAAGATGGGTCAGGTCTGGAGAAAGACAATTGATCGATGGTCACTATCCGACCCTTGTGTGCAAACAACAAGACCTGGAAAACTGTAGCAACCACAGCTTGCATAGCATAAGTCCAAATCTGTCCTAACAAGAGGTTACAGTCGAGGGGAGCATCGACTACCTCTACTTTGACACACACAGTTTTCCCTCCTAACTGCACAGGGAAAGAAGGAACGATGCCATGTGGTCAGAAAGAATGACCGTCGAAAGCAGTGAGGAGAGTAGGTGATGGAGACAAAGTGGGCTGGCCAATGGCCTTCCAACATGCTAATGACATAACGCATGTCGAGGCGCCCTCGTCGACCACCGTGTGGAAGATATTCCATGTAAAAGTTTTCGTGGGATGAGCCACTACTATCTGAAACGCTACGTGGTAAGGTAGATGAGGTTTTAAGTCGGTTGTATCTAACATGATGGTGCCCAGATTACAAGTCTCAATAGAGCCCAAAGCAGTTAACAAGGCTTTTCTCTGAGCAGAGCAGCTTTGGAGGACCTCCAAAGCAGACATCGCACAAGGGGTTTGCGATAAATCTTCCACCACAGAGTAATTGTGGGTGGCCCTTGCATTTGGGTTGTGAGAAGATTTTTTAAATGCACCCTTTGGAATGCATGTCATCCTTTCTCCCAACATCTTCTCAATCTGTAGAGGAAGAGATGGGAGATCAGCTTCTTTACCCTTCTCAGAAGCGCTTGGTTTACTATAGTTGTGCGCTCTAGTTGATATGAAAGCATCACCCCTAACCATATATACGTTCACATATGAGGGATTATTTGGAGGCGGGCAGGTTTCTTGGTTGCCCCCTTCTGTGCTTGTAGAGACTTGAGTGAGATTTTGCCCATGTTGAAAGGGATTAGTTAACACTGCTTGTTGTTGCTACATGACGAACTTTTGGGCCTCTGCAAGTCGAGGAAAAAGATGGGTCGGGTGGTCTTCCACGCACAAGTTGCATGGATACCTCGCCTTCCATTTTTCCGTGTTGTCCACGCCAGCATTATCAATGGGTTTTGTATCCCCCTTACCCTTCTTTCATTGTTTTTTCTTCCCTTCAGGCTGCTGGGTGGCCTTTGGGTTAGTCGATTGCACAGATTTTACTTCCGACGTTTGGGTAGGGGGAGTAGCCAAAGCAGTAGTTTGGCTAGCCGCTGTGTGTTGTATGGATAACTGTTGCAACTGTTTTGTCAATTGCTCAGCGGGCTTAGTTTGTGCTGAGCCAACAATACCATCGGCATGTGGTCCAGCTCTCTGTCTAGTTTTATCCAGTATTGAACGTGGCACATCTAGCAAGATGTTGTATAATAAACCAGACTGAGAATAGATGAGCTCAAACTGTTGAGCCCTCATGATGGCATCTTCTTCGGAGAAAACTTCGAAGGTTGCGACGTATTTGGATAACTGTGGGACCAAAGACTTAAGGAACCACTCAAGAAGGAATGCTGGTGGGACTGGTACTTTGATTAGAATCTTCCGACGTCTCCCCAGTATGGTCTCCAATTATGTTGTTGGGAAAACACCCCATGGACTAGCAAACTAGGGTCAGACTTGCATGCAGATTTGACCGAATAGAAACTACTTTTTTACCTACATCCCAAGATTTAAATCCCTTTTTCTCAGTAAATGCATGGAAAAGGACCACCTACCTTATTACCCACGTTCGATGTAGATCCTCTGTTGCGCTTTGATTACTTGCTTGCGCTACTCCTTCCATAGATGACCTGCACTCAAGACAAACAACAACTATGCCTGCATGCTACTTCTACACTCAAGGGTTAGAAATCAAGCATAAATTAATCAAACCATAGACAATTCATGAATTGGGATGGGAAAAGAATTATTTTTATTACTGAAAGTGAATCATCTTACAAAAGATGAGATCGGCCACCGCTCCTTGAACTTGATCCTGGGCTCCTCTTCTTCTGTCCTTCAACTGCTTTGTGTTAAATCTCCTTTGGCATGAGGAAAGGCTAAAGGGTTGGGACAATAGATTATGTAAATGGGCAGAGTTTCTTCGCTATATTTTTTCCTCTTCCAAATGGTACCCCTACCCCTTCTTTTATAGGCTAGAAGGAGCTAGGGTTTTGGACGAACCCTCGACCATGCATAGCCGGGAGTTTTAGTTAACGGACCCATAGATTTTTGTTCCATCGGCAACTTTCCTTTTTTCATGCTTTGTTAGGTACACGCGGGATGTTGTGAGTCAACCAGTGTGTACATGCGTGTAGTAATGGGTTAGGGCACGTGGGCCTTTACACAAGAGGATTTTCAAAGATTTGTTCAGCAGAGTTTTGGCAAAGAAGGGCTATGAGTTGGCCTGATGCCAGGTAAGCATATGTGGTGCAATTTAGGGTTATAACAGAGAGATTATCAACAGTGAGATCTAAGGCTGGGTGGAACGTCATGGATCTACAACCAGACAATACTTCCAATGAGGTTTAATTGAAGCATGTAATAGTGAACAATGAGATGAATGATTTCCTAAAGTAGCTCTATGGAAAGAGAAATTGAATTTCATCTGCACTATGAACACCAGAATTGATGCTTGAAAGTAGAGCACCAGGTGGATAACAAGATTCCAATAGTAAAAGATTGGATATTTTTGAAGAATTTTGTATTATACAGGGTATATAATGCACTGAGGAAAGTGCATAAGTAAAAGGAGGGGATTTTAATATCCCAAGGATTAACCTAGGTTGTAATTATGAATTGTAACATATTTTGTAGGATGGTTAGCCAAGTGTTATAAGGAAGGTAGCTTATGTTCTTATTAGGATGGAGAGCCTAGATGTTAAAGGCCAGGAGCCTGTTTTGTACATGTAAATATTCCTATTATTAATATAAAAAAATCATTGCGTGTAGACTGACCATGAAGAAAGAGTTATGGGGGAATAAGCTCCACTAGGTAGGGAAAGTGAAGGGGATAAGAGTCTAGGAAAAAGGGCTAAGCTAGAGAGCTTACCTCTAAGGGAATAATATTATATTATTATCACCTAGAGGCTAAGGTTTGACTTAACAAATGTTGTCCTAATTTCCTGGGGAAAGGGAATGAGTGTTAAGTGGAGCTCATCTAGCTTCAGGGAGACATTTGTCACATGTAGTGTTTAGGTGGGAAAGTAAGCTCGTTGGGGGTTCCCTCACCATTATCGCGATGATAGACACTCTAGAAGTCAACCATACTCCCCACTGATGAAAGGACTAAGACAAGGAGAGCCTAGACACATCCAACCATTGCCTCCATTGTCGATCTCTACAATTTCTAAAACCCGCACACTCGTGTTAAGAAGCTATATGTTTTTGCCTGTGAAGCACATCACGACTGTGTAGTGCCTGAGCTAGATATCACCTTAGCCATTTGTTGTTGCTACCCACGTCTTCTCTGGACTCATGTGGCTTGATGTCATTGCCAGATCCCATACCCAATTTTGTTGTTGTGGTTACCCTCACTATACATGTACCTGCGGGTTGCTTGCATATTGTCCTATCAGTACCATTTCCCAATGTACAATTTTTATTGTTGCCATCACCTTGACCATTTGTTGAGGAGAAAGTGTGAAGAAACAGGTTATCATACCTGTGATAAACTCTCTCCAGGTGAGAGAGTGTGTTGAGGAAGTGAGATCTCCTGGAGGAAGTCCAGTAGCAGCTACAGAGCTCTGAGAATTTCTGATTGAGCATGTTGCTGAAGTCATGGAAAGGGAGGTGTAGAAGCTGATGGAATGTGTGACAGTGAAGGTGTACACTCCTGGGGTGGGAAAAACATGTGGGGAATGAGAGTCTGTGAGCTATGGGCGTAAGTGGATCCTTGGAGGAATTCCTTCCTATTGAACTGTGTGACTTCCTTGTCGACCTTGCCTGGCCTAGGAATCCCTTGCTCAATGGAGTTTAGTCCTAGCTCGGGGGTGACCCACTGTTGAGAGTGATGAAAAATGTGGTCTATGGCTGGGAGGTTCGTGGAATTTCTGCACGCAATTGGTGTACTTCAATTAAAATATAAGTACCCATTTCTTTGTTCATTTACATGTTGTGTATTTGTACATGCTATATGGATGAGTATTGCATGTATATGCTATTATATTTATGGGTTTTCCTGTGAATACTGCATGTATGCTTTTACTGTTATTTATCCATTAATATATGTATTAGCATAATACATTGTATGTTTATGTTTATATATATATGCAGATGGCACAAATATGTGTATGAGCAAAATGTTTATGTCTAGTTAAAATTACATTAGATATGTGTGTGTGTGTGTGTATTCAAGAAAGAATATGTTTACTCAGTGATGATTCCTGGCATGGGTGGATGGGGATGCCACAAATTGGTATCAGAGCGTTATCTAGAGTAGCATGGCCCGAATTGGGTGGCTGGGGTTGTTACAAAATGGTATCGGTGCAGAAAAACAAAGATACAATTGTTTAGGTAGCATTACCCGACAGAGGTTTGAGGGTCAGGGATGTTACATCATGTGTACTTCAACATGCCTTTGGAAAACATGTATAAAAGGTTTTAATCCCAAATATATGATTTTTTCATTCCTAGGATCTACTTCTTTATATTTTGGTAGGAGTGACCTAGGTTATCAAATAAAGTGAAAAATATTCTAACCTACATAGGGAACTGATACCTTGAGGAAAAGTATACATACTTAAGAATTTATGGAGCCACGATCCCACCTCATGTTTTGCCTATGTATGTACCTGACAGGTAGTTATCAGAGAAATATGTTATCAAAATTTCATGCAAGGGTTCAATACCACCCTTGTGAAAGAAAAGAAGAAGTTGTTCATCCGTTACAATTTTTAGATAGGGTACTAAGTAGTGAAAGATGCCAAGCATGATAAACAATAATGTCAAGTATACTTGGAGTATAGATTCAAGATAGGAATATATAGGAAACATGATCCCAAGGGACTAGTTCCAAAACATGCAGGGTAGGTGGCCTTGAATTGGCCTTATACTCATGAAAAATGGGAATATGAGTTGTTCAATAAGAATGCTCACGATTGAAAAGAAGTGCATAGAAGAAGGAACAACCCTAATATAACCATATTTTCCTCTCTATTTGTAGAGTAATATATCAATACGGTGAATGATGGAGTCTCCTCTAGAAAATGATCTTGCAAAGAACAACAAGTAATAGATGAATACCCCATAACAGAAAAGGAAAAGCAAGCCATACAACCAAATTCAAGAAAGATTCCTAAAAGAGAAGGCTAAGAAATTAATTCTTCAAGAATAACAAAGGAACAAGGATGAAGAAGATTCAACACAAGAAGTACTTACTGAAAAAACAAAGAAATCTAAAAAGAAGCAAAGGGAACATGACTTTATTGAAAAGTGAAAAAGAGATCAAGAGGAGTAGGCCTGACAACAAGAAGAATAAAAGAATAAATAACAAAAACAAGATGGGGTTATGAGTTGAAAATGATCTAAGAATAAAAAGAGAGACAATAAAATAAAGAACTAAAGAGATTGGAGAAATAAAAGGTAGAATAGGAAAATAATAATGTTGAGGAGCAAGGATAACCGATCGCTTTGAATAAGCCTAGTGACCTGACAAGAGAGTAAGAGAAAGGGGAATAATATTTATTCCTCATTGTCAATGAAAACCCCATCATAGAGGAAACTCCAAAAATTCCATAGAAGGAAAAAAAGGTAGAGACATAGAAGGATGGGGGTGAAGAGAAAGGTGATTCTCCTCTAGAGAAGAATGACTTTTCTCATCAAGTCAAAAGTGATGCTTCATCAAGTAGTGGAAAATTTGATCAGGACCCACCAAGTGGGAAGGATCATGAGGTGTCATCACTAGGAGATATTAAAAAAGGTAGATATGGAATCAATGCTGAAAGCAACAAGGATGGTAAGAAACAAATAAATGGTTCTATGACAAATAATGAGTCGCATAAAAATTAGAATTATGTCACAAATGTTGGGGGAAATGGCATAGAACATGATGAGAAAAAAATACAAGATACTAACACCATTCCTCAGTAGATCCCAAAAGGTAGTGAAGAAACTAAGAATCCCAATTAGAGCTTGCCAATTGATTCATCATTTTTGGGCCCAAAGAGAAAGAAGTTCAAGATAAAACCCAGGAGAGTGTCTCCAATGGAGAAAATTCTAGCTAGGCATAGAATAATTTAGGGGAAGAGTCACCAGCTAAGGAAATTACCCAAGAATCGATATCAAAACATTTATATACTCCAGGGATCTCGAACAACATATTTTCTTGGGGAGACTAGTCCATCCCCCAACTAGTTGAAGAGGTGGCAAACATAGAGTTCTTTGCTTATGACAAAAAACATATATCTATTGCAAGAAAACTCATAGGAAAAGGAATATCACTCTATATAGTGGTGTACTGAGCACAACTAAAGAAGTTATAATAGATAATGTTATCTTAGTTATTTAAGAATTTAGCTTTAAAAATGAATGTTTTATTTCTCCTATCCTCATTGATCGATTGGTAGATAGGACTAATGTTGTGAAACATCTATTTATGATTATTCCTATAAATATTTTTAAGAAAACATTTTCCCCAAAAATAGAAGGGACTATGTGAATGAAACCTACAATATATTAAATCCCATCGAAAGTTGTCAGACCATAAATCTAGAGAATCACACTACCCGAAAAAGTGAAGAGTCTAATTGGGCCTCATCCTCGAGGGATATTCCTACTGTTGAGTAAAGTGAATTCATCCCCCTCAACTTCTGACACACATATGACCTTGTATGGGATTAAGGTCCCAACATGTCTTTCATACCTCCACCTGACACCCTTTCATTAGTTGGGGGTATCAGCGGGTCACATCCCACACCCTTTTCCTTTGACATGAAAACTTTCTCCCCCCCCATAAGCCAACAGTGAAGATGAATGGGATATCAATGCCATGTTGAGAACTCAACACAACCTCAAAATTTCTGAAATTTTAGGGTACCACTTTTCTTTGATTTTTGCATGATCATGATTAATTTTGAAGTCTTTTCCTTTGTTTCCCCACCTTGGACAAGTATCGATATTAATACATATTTCCATTAGAAGATAAATTATTCTATATCGTTTAAATGATTATATAGGGTATTTAACACTTAGTACTTTTAATATTATCCATTTTTTCTAATAGAGTTTGACTTCTCCTGATGCTCGATAGTCACTCAATAGTGTTGACACTGATAAACATTGGGCTTTGGTCATGCCAACATACACATGGCACCACTGAAAAATTGGAAACAGAATGTGCCGACGCCGATGTTCATCAACCATTGACACACAACATCAAACATTGCAAAATTAGCTTGAGACAAGCCAAGTGTCGACGTTGATATATGATTTTTACTCGAAATCACGACTACCCAATTTTAATGAAAATGATATCTTAATCGTTGATTCTTTAGGTTGAATTTCACCCAATATCAACATAGAAACCAAAATCAAGAGAAGTCCCCTCTTGATTCTTTAGGTTGATTTTGGTTTATGGCCTCATATCTATTAGATGCAATGTGTGCTAGAAATTTATTTCCAGGGAAGGGGTTAAGATGACATGTCTTAGAGTTATCCGTCCATGTCTATTTCAATGTCTTATGGGAGAATAAGTATAAGAAGACTTATGATGCAATTTGTGATGAATTATTAGCTAGGTTTTATTTTATAATATTTAAACAAAATTGTCCAAGGCTTTTCGAAAGCAGCAAGAAATGTCATATCCAAGTAGGACATTGTTACCTAGAAGAGAAAATAAGTTACCTCATTTATTTCATATGGATTTTATGTAGGATATAATTTCATAAATGACACCACACAGTTCAAGTGGGAAAATGAAAACCAGGTAGAATACAGGTTTTACATAGGTAGGTATAGGAAACATGTTCCAAAAAGTTTATTGGATCAACATGATAGTCAAGTGTTATCCCACTTGATGTATGCACATGACATCTTTGAGGATGAGATATTTACTGAAAATTATCTAGATTAGGAATATGTCCTACAAAGGTAAGAGAAACTAGATCTTACCCAATTCAAGACCATGTCAGGAGATGAATAATTAGAATTGTTGGAACAAATAGAAGAAGTTATTGTACATGAGAAAAATGAAAATATAGAGAAAGAATCAAGGAGAGATGAAACATAAAGGATCCTAGTAGAAGCTGAGAGAGTGTTTCAAGAGCATGGGAAAAACACCACTCTTCAAGCATTGGGACCATCGATAGTTACTCCTATGGATGTGCATATGTTGGAAGGAGAACGAAATCCACCAATAGAAATATCACCTAGGAAAATAATGAACAACCAGATGTGGAATAGGTAGGGGAAGAGAAATCAAGAATTGAATCAACAACTGAAACTATGACAGTGAAACTAAGCCAGAGTGTATTAGCAACAGTAATCACTAACCTAATTAAAATATATGACAATGAAAATGAGTATTTGGACACTACAATAGTTCCCATTATCAATGAAGCTGCTACATAAACATTAGATACCCAACTAACTCAAGGAATGAAAACCATGGATATGGGGACAAAATTGAATACAAATGAAATCATTAATACCTCCTTAGGACAATCTTATTAGCCTAAAGATGAAGGAGAAAGTGGCTGAGAGAGAAAGGAAGAGGAAAAATACATAGGAGATTCCACCTCAGCAGGAAAGCGTGAGAAATAGAACAAAGAGAAAGAAGGATCTCAATAAGATAAAGATGAAAGAAATAGCGAGGGTTCTATCATAGAATAAAAGTTCCTGTACAAATAAGAGAGTGAGGAAATTTTAGATGTTAGAGGTGACACACCTATAATCCAAGGGTATGAAAAGAAAATAATGACGAAGAGGTTGAAGAAACCACAAAAAATAATACAACTCCCTCTTCACCCAGGGAAATGATAGCACCCTCGAAAACAACAAAAAAGAATGTGACATAAGTCACCAATGAATCCAGGAAGGTAAGAGAGGTTCTCCAATATGCAGAGACTAAACTCACATATATCCCCAAATATCCTTCTACAACTCTAGTCCAAGATCATGCATCGGGAAGAGATGGAAAAAATTTCAGCAACTAGGTATCAATGGCTAAAAAAGGTAAGGAACCAACCCTTGGGAAATTTCATACTCCAGGTAGTCTTAGAAACACTATCTCATGGGGGGACCAACCAATTCCAGAACCTATACATGAGGTGTTAGATGTGAAATCCATAGTATACAATAGAAAGAGGCAGGTGGTGGTTAAGAGAAATAGTAAGAAGGAAAGGATCACTTTGGATAGCGTTGTGGTGATCACTATGAAAGAAACTATGTTAGATGCCAAGCAATCCAAAGTGAGTGAACTACTAGGATATGGAATGGCCATATCTAGTGCCACCATGAGAGAATATTTCTGAGAAAGATATAATCAATTTAAATTATACAGGGACATATTTATGGCTCATATTGTAAGCTATTAGGAGGATACCTTGCTTGGTATGATATCACAAAAATATATGATGAGGTGGTTCGAAAAATCACACAAATATCTGGCACATATTGAATATATTAGAGAAATACAAAAGGGTTGGGGTGAAGATGCAGGATAGATGGGAGGAATGTATCAACTGTTGGGAAAAGATAAAACTGTAGATGAAAGATATTCAACTCCTTGAATTTGGTATACTCAAAGACTTTGTGGACCTCAATATCATAGTCACGTAGCTTGAGGAGAAAGATCGTACGTTTGAATCCAATGTTCTTGAAATTAAAACTTTGGAAAAGGGACAAATTCAAAATTTTGTCGATGGCCCAATAGGATCATCGACAGTCTTTCATCACTTGACTGCCAAAATGGATCAGTTAAAACATCAAGTAATGGAGTTGAAAGACAAGCTTAGTGCATCAATGGAACAACAAAGATTTCCATACCTCCATACCTATGAAGGTATTTTCTCCCAATGGTTTGAGTATCATCTAGTGAATCCATTAATTTAGCAAGAAGTTTACTAGGAGATTACATGTGGATGAGTCCACTCAAAGGGTTCTTTTCTTAACTTTAAGTGAACTTTTAAGTTATTTTTAGCATGTCTATTTTGTATATATAAAACATCAACCTTGTTTTTAAAGGTCGATGGTTTTTGTAAGAACTGGAGATTTAGACATAAAATAATTTTGAAGTTTAATATTGAAGCTCATATGGAGCCGAAGACAAATTTATGCCAAACTTGTGGATTAACTTGATCTGTAGATTGATCTGCAAACAATTTTCTGCTATAGGTCTTTTTGTAAGATTATGATTATGTTAAGTTATATTGAATGATTATGTTTTCTAAATGAATGTTGATTTAAATACGATGGTTTTTTAATACATTTCATGCATGCATAAGACATGCATAATTAATTCTATTTTATTTATTTTCATGTGTGATTTGTGCTTAAATTTCCTCTCTCTTTGTCAAACAATATTTTTCACTTGGTTAATTATAGTATTATCTGCTAAATATTGATTAGGATTGAGTATTGTTTGCATACCGTTGGTAGTGGGTTATCGCCGCACTCATTTTTCTCCATATTTAGTCATACAAGTTATTTTAATTCCTAGTATGCTTGAATATTAAAGGACACATTTCCTAAAAAGAGATACATAGTTAGAAAGGAAACTTTCCAAAAAAACATTTAAATCCCATCGAAATGTGTCATACTATCAATCTGGAGAATCAAGCTACTTGAAATAGAGAAGAGTCTAACTGGGCCTTGTTTATGAGCATGATTCCTACTGTTGAGTAAAAGGGAATTTATTCCCCTCAACAAAATTGACGCTAGAAGGAGGGACCGAATGAATGCATGGCTAGTCACAACAATTTTTCTAGTAAAAACATATCTCAAGTAGCCTATAGATTCAAAACAAACCACATGCATGGCTAGTCCTTCTCAGCAAATCCCTATTATAGAAGGTACTCCCACTACCAGTGAGTCACGGCATGAAGAATACAATACATACCTTCACCTAGAAATAACTTACGTGATCCCTCATGATGAAATCAATGTGTTTAGAAGGATTACCATAGCTTATGCTCGACAAATTGGAGTATTTAATTTAGGTCCATTTATTCCCCATAGGAAGCAAAATGGAAGACCCATTGTTGATACCTCATATCACACTTTTTTCCATACAATAGAGGATCTAGTAGATTTATCCCTAACTGAAATTAATCAGTCTATCAGTTTTTTTCCTAAAAATCCTCCATTACCCCACTAGAAAGTACACACTATGATCCTAATAATTCTAAATATGAAGAATTTGGGTCTAATTCAGAGACCTCGGAAAAAGAGTCAGATGATATTGGGGATAATAATGATGAATTTCCATAGGGGAATGATCAACCTACAAAAAAACAACCATGGATGGCTAGGGATGACTTATCCATATTAGCGTGGTTGCATCATGTTCCTAGGAACCCAAAGAAACTTCTACCTAAGTTTGACCCTGAAACCTCTAGGTTTCCTAAAGACCACATTAAGAAATTCATATTGGCAATACGGTTGATGAATGTGAAACATGAATATGTTGAGTGTATACTTTTCCCATACACTTTTTAGAATTCATATTGAACATGGTATTTTAACCTTTTAGTTGGATCCATAACTAGCTCGAAAATATTACCAAAGGAATTCCTAGATAATTTTTTTGAATAAATGACCATAGGATATTTGATGGTTGAACTCTTTGTTTCCACCATGGGACCCAAGGAAAAGGTAAAATATTTTAACCAGAGGTTTACAAATACCCTAAATAAATTTCATCATCATTCCAAACCTGACCAGGAATTATAAATTGAGGTATATGACAATGCACTACCTACCTCTATTTCCATGTTTGTCAAGAGGACTGCTAAACCAACTTTGGTTGAGAAATTTGAGGAGGAAAAAATTATCTAATTTTAGGTGAAAGGTTGGAAGGAAAATCATATCTCTCTATCGAAGAAGGAAACCAAAAACCATCTAGAAGATAACTTTTGTTGACATGACCACCAGGTAAACATGCTGAGCAAAGTTATGAAAAGGACAATGCAGATATGGAAATTCTGCAAAGAATGGTTAAAAATTTATCTAGAAAGATTGTATACATGAAGAGGAACATATGAGAAGGTACGTCGAACCATAGGCCTTACAAACATTTCTTTAGAAATCCATCACCTTACAAGGCCATTTATCCTCCCCTTGCTAATTTAAACATTGAATTAGGTGAAGTATCCTCTGATTCTTATTGTAATTACCATCAATAATGCCATTCATAGACATATTTTCCTCAATGGGTGAATGCCATGAATCTATTGGCCAATAATTTCCTGGATGGTTTTCCCTTAATGAGAAACCCAATGATCAAACATCGAATTCCATAGAAAATGAGGTTAGTGAGCCACCTCAGAAAACAACCATGGTGTTGTGGGATGTCAATCATACATAATATTTTGACTGTCCCACCAAAGAACCATTTGAAATATTGGTAGTCCAAATGAGGAGCAAAGGACCCATCATACAATAAAATCCTATCATATCCCAATATCCTAAAAACCCTGAAAGAACCAATTCTTTTGCTCAACCAACCCCTCTAATTAGTGTTTCCATGAAATTCCAGACTCGCAAAACATCAAATATGAAATATAATGTGGTAGAGGATCTGATAAAAATGAAAGAAAATATTTCTATGATGGAATTATGCAAAATTACTCAACAAAAACACCTTTTGTTGTAGGCCTTGAAAGAGAAGGACCAACCCATGGTAAATCCAAATATGAATCCAAGTACTAGTAAATTCACTTCTGGGGAAATCAGGAAGCCTAACGTAAACACAATGTCTATTGATAGGAAACCTCAGTAAATTGTCCCTCCATTTTTGTTAACCTTCAAAATTTAAAATAGGAATCTACACAACTGTTTAGTTGATTCTGGTGCATCCTCAAATGTCATGCCTCTGTCAGTGTGTAAGAAGGTTAATGATACCCCTACCAAAAGTGAGACACACATTTTCCAACTAGACAGAACAAAAGCCAAGGTAATTAGAGAACTGGAAAATGTTATGATTCACATTTTCTTTAACCTAAATTTTCACCAAGTCATTGAAATCATTGTTGTAGATATTCCATAAGCTTATGGGATGCTCCTAAGTCTGGACTAGTCTAAAAAACTACATGGTTACTTCAACACAGATTGGTCCTACTAATGGTTATGAATTAAAAGGAATCCTAACATGATTAGGATCAGTAGGGAAAAATATTTGAAACACATTGTTACTGATTTAGAGGCTCTAAATGAGCCTTCCTCTACATAATTCCCTATGTTAGGTAATTATTATTGTGACTATGACTTTGGGAATTTCTCACCATGCTTATTCGAAATGTTATCCTCACAAAAATTAGAGTTATCATTATAAGAAAATTCGGAGATACTTGAAAATGTAATGAACCCAAGCATAACTTCCAAGTACATATCCTAGAAGAGAAAAACAAAACTCCAAGGGTGGACCCCAACAAGAAGGTACCAAAATTAACTTGTTAGATCTGGACTCTGTTCTTTAACGGATCCAAATCCCATTAAGGAGTAGGGGTAGGATATATTTTTAGAGATCTGGTAGGAAAACCCAATTTTTATCTTGTATATTAGAGATTGAATGCACAAAGAATACCGTCGAGTCCGAGGAGCTAGTTCAAGGAATCAATAAACATATTGACCTAAAAATCAAGGAAGTACTTGTCTTTAGTGATTCATACATCATTTTTAGGTAGGTAAAAAACACCATCCATTGCAATTTTCCTCACTTAAGAAACTATCAATAGGAAGTACACATGTTGATAGATAAATTTATAGCATTTAACATCACAAAAATCCCCCGAGAAAACAATATACTTGTTGATTCTCTGGCTACAACAAATTCGAGATTATCTCCCTTCGAATATTACGAGGCTTCTATGTTTTCCATAGAATTTTTATGAAAACCTTCCATCCCTGATAACATCACCAAATCGAGGGTATTTAAAGGGGATGAACAAATTATATCTTTCTTGACTAATGGAGAAAATGTCAGGGACTTGGCTATCGATGATGAGGTTTTCCAAAAGATACTTGTTGAGCATTAAGATGGAAGGCGTAATGAAGATAAATAAAACAATACAACTCAACCCAAACTTCATACTATGCTTAGGGGAGTAGTCAACCTTGAAAACCTTTTCAATTTATGAGAGAAATTTAAGCATCCCAAGAATGTCAAAACCAACAATTCTTGTCCTACCTATGAATTCATAAACCTAGGAACTGTCGATAACCCGAGGAACATTAACCTCATGAAATCATTGTCTCCTAAGAAAAATAAGGCTTACCTAAAGTTGTTTAAAGAATATCAGGATGTTTTTTCTTGGTCCTACCCATATTTGAAAGCGTATGATACTAGGATAATCCAGCACACCATTCCGCTTAAACCTGAGGTCAATCCGTTCCAACAAAAATTAAGGAAATTTCATTTGTATATCGATCCCCTGATGCAAAATGATCTCAAAAAACTATTAGATGCTAAGATAATTTTTCAAGTGAGATATTCTGCATGGGTAGACATCTTATTTCCCATTGAAAGGAAGTCATCAGAGATTCATTTATGCATAGACTTCATAAAATTGAATAGGGATTCTGTAAAAGATAACTACCCCATTTCTCATATGGAACAACTCATACATATTATGTCTGGATCTAATATGTTCTGACTTTTGGATGGATTTTCAAGGTATAACCAAGTTTTGGTATCAAAATAGGATAGATTGAAGATAACTTTCGAGACTAAATGGGGAACATTCACCTACACACACATGCCATTTTGATTAATTAACACAAGAAAAACCTTCGAAAGAGCCATGGATGTGGCCTTCATAGGATTAATCAAAAACTATGTGGTGGTTTACTTATATGATGTCACTTTCTATTCCAACAATAGGGCAGACCAAATTTCTCACGTTACCCATATTTTTGAAAGGTGCAAGAAGTATGGGATATCCTTGAACCTAGAAAAGACCATATTTGGGGTAGAGGAAGGAAAAATCCTAGGTCATATTATTTCTAGAGAGAACATCAATATTGAACCTGAACGAGTTAAGGAATTCTCATAGCTTCTGCTCCCTCACAATAAAAAGGCTATTGAATCTTTCTTTGGGAAGATCAATTTCATGAGGAAATTTATGCCCGACTTTGCCGAAATAATTAAACCATTGCAAAGGATGATATAAAAATATTCAAATTTTAAATGGAGTGAGGAAGGAACATATTCCTTCAAAAATCAAAGTTGTTATCTCTCAAGCCCCTATTTTACAAATCCTTGATTTAAACAAATATTTTTGCCTCTATACTTTTGCCTCATAATAGTCTTTAGCCACGATCCTCACTCAGAAGGATGATGAAAAACATTAGGCCCCTATCTCTTTCATGATCACAAGTATCCAAGGACCTGAACTTAATTATTTGTCTATTAACAAACAATCATATGCTTTCTATAAGGCAATAAATCACTTTTTATCTTATATCCTGAAGAATCATACAAAGGTTATGGTGCCTCACCCAGTAGTAAGGTTACATTTCATGCAACAGGAAGTGGGAGAAAGGAGAAAAATATTAAATCAATTAAGGTTACATTTCATCCAATTATTATATCTAAAAATCAAACCAAAAAATATATTAAGGGGCCAAGGGTTGTGTAAACTATCTGCATAACCCCAAGAAATAATAGAATTAAAAACTTTGGGCTGGGAAAATGAGTTGTCTTTATGGTGTAGTGAAGTACTGTATATCCCATCTCGATAGGATTCTTAGCATACTGACCTATTTTATTTCCTCCATCATGGCACTTTCTCTGAACATATAATTCCTAGATAAAGGAGATAACTTAGGCTAAAATATTCTTAGTACCATCTCATAAATTTGGTGTTGCTCCAAATGAGTTATGATCGTGTGTTGCTAAGGTTCCTTGAAAAAGAATATGTTGAAAAGGTATTGAAGGAACTTCACGATGGACCTGTAGGGGGACACTTCGCAGGAGAGACTATTTCTCATAAAATATTAAGGGAAGGATATTATTGTCCAATGTTTTTTAGAGATGCACACACATGTGTAAGAAGATACAATTTTTTTCAAATAAGTGTTGGAAAAGAGAATAAGGAATCCATCCCATTGCAGTCGGTGACAATTTCTAGACCCTTTGAGAAATGGGGAATATATGTTATAGGAGATATAAACCCAAAATCATATAAAATACACAAATATATACTAAATTCAAATGATTATTTCACGAGGTGGTCAGAAGCTATTCCCATTACCCATGTTAACAAAAAGTTAGTAATACATGATTTAGAGAAACACATAATAATAAGGTTTGGGGCACCTTCCATTTCATTTATTGACAATGTTGCATACTTTTCTTTCACTCTTTTGAATTAATTTTCTCTAGATAAAGGATTTTTTCTGAAATACTCTAATAACTATTACCCATATGGAAATGGTGTTGCAGAGTCTACCAATAAAAATATGGTAAGAATTATCAAGAAAATAGTAGCAAAAAATCATCAGAAATGGCACAATGCACTTCACAACACTCTATGGCCTAACAGGTTAGCTCCCAAGGAATCCATAGGGAATTTTCCTTATTTCCTATTGTATGGAAAAGAAGTTGTCTTTCCAACTAATTTATATCTCCCATCCTTCCAACTTTCTTAGTCCTCAAGAGGACAACCATTGTCAAGCATGCAATGAAGGATAAATACACTTTTGATGGTTGAGGAAGAAATAGAATGGGCTAGGAGGAAGTTTTTAACTCACGAGCATACAGTTAAAATATGGTTTGATAAACACAAGTCTGGGGACAAAAAAGTTGAAGTGGCAGATTTATTCCTGACGTGGGGTAAAATCAACCAGCCAAAAGGGAAACAATTGATGTTCCAAAACCTATGGCTTGGAACTTTCCAAATTACTTAGAAGATTTGGGTAGGCACATATCGACTGCAAAATCTTAGGGGTGAGCTTGAGGATCTCCCTATTAATGGCCAAACCCTAAAACATTTATTTTCATAGTTTCCTTTTAGGAATTCTCTTGTACCATAGTTTACCTTTGTTTCCTTTCATTTTGTTTCGATTAGATATATTGGTATTTTAGGTCAATGTGTTATCATTTGATTTTAGCTTATCTTTTCTTCTGTTATGATATTGATTTCTAGTTTTAAATTTATTTCAATTTTGATTATGATATTGAGAATGTTTTGTGCTAAGCCCGTGGTGTAATCTAGCAAACCCGATTATCTTATTCTCAATCTTTCAATACCATAGAAAAAATGAGAAATTCTTACTAGACTAGAGATTTCAATGCACAAATAATTCATATTTTCCTATGCATATCACTCAGGGAACAAATAATTTATTTTCCTTGTGGCATGGGAATGTTGAGGGAAATGGACCGAAGGAGAGTATATATTATACCCCAGACATAGAAGAGTGTGTCCACATTTATGTTAGTAAATAAAATAAAGAAAAGGATAAGTGATAGTTCCTCCACTACAAGAAACAAATATCCTCTTCCCTGGTTCATTCTTGGCACATGTGCAATAATGTCATCTATAAGTACAAGAAAAAAATAGATTTTCATAACAATCCAAAATGTACAATCAGGGAGGGTATGCAAATATCTCCAGCAGGGCTATGGATGCTCACCGAAAGTGGAGCAAGGTATGTGATATTGGGGTGAATCTGTCAGGGCTATGGATGCTTGCTGGTAGTGAAGCAACACCATTGGGAGGATCCTAACTTCAATAACTAAAGATATCGATATTTCTTGTAGTCATGATTTCTAAATCACCTCTCATTAGGTGTATATGAGTTATTAGTTTAATGAAAAGAGGCATGAAATAAGATGAATCTACATAAGTGGCCAACACAAATGTTCCCCAATCCATATACATATGGATTTCTGAATCATTTGTGGGTTTTTATCTCAGGTTGAAATCCAACTCTCAAAATGTCTTATTGATCACAATAAAAGAAGGGGGGAAAAGATGTTAGTTTCCCCCAGTGAATCGCCATTTGTTGAGAACTCAACACACCCTCAAAATTTTTGAAATTTTAGGGTAGTACTTTTATTTGATTTCATCCCTATACTTTGATTTTCACATGATCATGATCAATTTTGAAGTTTTTTCTTTTGTTTTCCCACCTTGGACAAGTCTCGAGCTTAATACATATTTCCATTAGAAGAGAAAGAACTATAGATCGTTTAAATGATGATATAGGGTGTTTAAGACTTAGTAGTTTTAAGATTATCCATTTTTTATGATAGTGTATGACTTCTCTCGATGCCCAACAGTCACCTCTCAAGAGTGTTGACATCGATAAATGTCGGGCGTCGACCGTGCCAACATACACATAGTGCCACTGGAAAATCAGAAAAGAAATGTGCATGTTGGGCCCTTCGTTTTGATGAACAAAAGTTGTGCAAGTTATTGAGGAGCTTTGTTTTGGTGAACATAACTTGCGCAATATTTTTTGGAGATGGACAATGACCAAAGGAAGGAACATAAAGAGGATAAAAGGGAATGCCCAATAAGAAACTATTATAACATAAAACAGTTGGAAGGATAGTGCAACACTTGTTTTGAAGAAAGAGGTTGCAACCGAATCAAGAGGAATAGAGAACTCTAGGGTTCTCAGCTAGAAA
Source organism: Picea engelmannii (assembly GCA_009831015.1). Lineage (NCBI taxonomy): Eukaryota > Viridiplantae > Streptophyta > Pinopsida > Pinales > Pinaceae > Picea > Picea engelmannii. The sequence goes on along the minus strand of ML777769.1, from coordinate 790,143 downwards.
TCCCGGATTAGGTTATATATATGGGATCAATATGATTGTAACAAAAGAGGGTCATGGTTAAGGTTAGGTAGGTTGGGAAAGGTCAATTCGAAGTTCGAGTCTAGTTCTACTTACTGTTGTTGTTAGCTAAGCTGAATCTTGAGATCTGGGTTGGAAACTAGAATGGTAATGTAATAGAGTCATGTCTTACTGTAGGGTTGGAAAGAGAAAGGGGATGAGATAACCTTGTCTCGCACTGGTGGAGAAGCACTTGTTGATTATATTTGGCCTAACCATTTGTATATGTGACTCGTGTTGATCATGTATTCTGATAAGAGACCTGTTATACGATAATGCAGTTGGAGACCCAATTAAAAGAAAATATCTTTTGTACTTAGCCTTCTGATTCTATTGAATGTTATGTCGTGTTATATTTTATTTCTAGTGTGCTTAAATGATTATCACTTCCATATGAATGTTGATGCAATTCTATTTCTCCATTTCTTACTTAGGAAATGTTCAGGACTGCAACAAGTTTAAACTATCTTATGTAAGAATAATAGGAATCTTGATACTTCAGAGATATTTACAAGTTTTATCCTTACCCTTCCCTCTCCTACTCATCTCAGTTGCACTTCGGGTGAGATTTCTTCCCTTCTGGGAATATGAAAATTCCAGCACACTAGACTACATTGATACCTTTTGTTGGTAACCTGAAGAGGACCCTGGTATGATCACTTTATGCCAACAAAATGGTTTGGTTGTCAAGACCTGTGATTTAAAATGAAACCTGTAATGAGAATGCTTCCACAGATCTATATATCTAATGTTAAACAATGGTGTGAATGAAATTGTGATGCCTTTATATGGAAGGAAGCAGAGTTGTGAGGTAAAAGTATGAACTATACAAGAGATTCTCTCTTTTATTCAGAAATATCAAATGACCAATATGAGATATTATGGGTAAGATTATCGAAAGAGATGTTCCATTGGGTAGAATGGATACATGAATATATAGAATTAAAACATTTAAAGAAGACACGTACTTGGGACATAGAGAAGATCACTACACTTCATCGATTGGATCACTATATTACACGAGCAATTGATTTATGGGTTAACACGACTCTAGAAGGGTATATCATTGAATTCACAACTAAAAACCACCAATATTTTTCATGGGAAAAATAAATTTTCAAGAAAGGTGCACATGGGAGACTGTTGAGGGAAATTCCTTATTGGATCAAATCATTCTTGATGGAGGTGGGGATGTTAACTATTCCCTCGACTGATATGGAAACCTAAACACCTGTTCTTAGGGTAGGGTGACTTTGGGGTAGGATCATGAACTAATAAGGGGAAATGGTTCTTTGACAGATGGGGGATCGACAAGAAAAGAATGAAAGAAACGAGGGAGCATTGGGGAGAGATGCAATAGTTGAGAAGTCGTGGCATGGAAAGGTAAAGAAAGAAGCAAAGCAGTCCGAGGTGATACAAAAATAAATTGGATCATGAGGAAGTAATGAAAGAAAGAAGGAAGAGTCGAGGAAGGTAAGAAGACATGAAATACTGGCTAGTTTAAGATTACATCAGAGAGAAGCATAGAGAGAAAGGAGTCCCCAAGTGGGTGGAAAAGAAGAGGAGTGTGTAGAAGTAAGGGAAGATGAAGCATGTCTAGATATGGTAGAGGAATGAGAATATTCAACCATTATATCAGGAAATATCAAGAATTAGGTAGAGAAGGATGATCCAGAGGAATAAAACAAGACCCCCCAAATCAAATAAACTCACCTAGAAGTCAGTGGAACCAACCCCAAATCACTCATTCCCCAGGTTCCCTCTATACCCATGGTAAGATCTATACCACATACTTATGCTATTTCTATTCCATTGCATTCAGTCAGTCAGTAACAGTCTACAAGTGTAAACACTGAGAGGATATTGGGATCCCCTATCATATCACAAACAGGGTTGTTAGGTTTCATTTTAATAAGAACAGTAAGACCTGGAATGGATGGAAATACAGGAGGCTCAATCGCCTGATACCCAAAATTTTGTGGTAAAGGGATGAGGTTGTAGAGAAACATTGATTCCTATGTGAATCCATATGGATATCCAGAGGGACTCTCGATGCAAACAATTTAGTAGAATTTTAGACTACCTTGAGGGGTCATGCCCTCAAGTAGTACATGAAGGCTATTCAACCAGGTGTGCAAGTAAAATCTTTCACCCTTTCCCAATTTTTTTTGAATTTCATTGCCGAATTCAAACTACCTTAGTCCGAGAAAAAATCTCTCTCTGAGTTGTCAAAGATTCAACAAAGGGAAGGAGAATCTACCTGGGAGTATAGTTAGAAATTTAAATATGTTATTGGGAGGTTAGCACATCTAATTCACGAATATCACAAGAGGGAATGGTACATCCAAGGATTACTACCTCTAATGATAATTCCTCTAACAAAACAGTGGATAGCCACCTTAACAAATTCCTTGGAACAATCGATAAATATTGAAGCCATGGAAGGATATTTGGGGACTCTGAGAGTGACCATACCTCCAGTGGATGCAAATTTGTCGCAACTCCAGGGAAAAATATCAACACTAATGGAGAATATTCAAGAATTAACTATACCAATACCAGGACAACCTCAATTTTGGTGCACAATATGCTACACATAGGGGCATCTGGTAAATGAATTCCCGTGCATGAGGGGAATGGGACCTCCTCAAAATACGATGGGGCCCTCCCCAGGAACAACATGAGGAGTTTCAAAAGTATATGATACTCCACCATTCCATTCACCAGTGCTATACCATGCCTTTCCAGGCACTCAAACATCTTAGCCAACCGAATATTGTGAGATTTTTCAGACACATGGGCATGCACTGAGGCAATTTCCTATCATTCAGAAGTATACGACTGTTCCCAATAGAATACATTGCAATTTTTGTGCATCTACAACAAATTCTACAAATAAATGTAGAGTGTTGGACGTGCTTGTCGACAAATTAGATCGAAAAACATTCAGAATAAAAGAAACCCCCCAAGGACCTAGAAGAGGTCAGGGAGGTGGGGGAGGAGGTGGATTTAGAGGAGGAATAAATGGTGAAAGAGGGTTAGGCATATGCTACAACTATTATGAATGAGGTCACTTCTCTAGAGACTTCCCTCTCCCAATATGACCATGATGCTCTCACTGCAGAACTAACGGGCATGCAACCAAAGACTAACCAGAATTGATCACGAAATGGGAAGATCGGGTTTGTCAACAAGGATATAACTTCATAGGCTTAGAACTAAGAAAGGAAATAGAGGGAAAACTACCTAATATCAAAATAATTACTCGTGGATGAGAAAAAAATTGGGCAGGTGCATACAATCAACCCTAGATTCAGAAAGAATCTCCCAAGGATGACAGGTATAACCCTTTGAAACAAAAAATGTTCTTCAAATATACAATATAAATATTTAAGAGTATGTTTTCTCCAGAAATAATGGAGAATTCCCCTAAATTCACCTTTCAACCTAAACTTGTGCAAACCCCTACCTCACCACTTGCACCTAGAAACTCTGTAATTCCAAAGAGACACCCTGAGTAGTCCCAAAACGTAATCAATATCTAGTTTCAATTTTTATTTGATATCCTCAAGGATGAAAAACTTACCGAGAAGTTGCGCAACACATTGTACCTAATATTGGGAAATGAGGGAACCCCATAAGCCATCATAACGACCAACCTCCCTCAGAAGAGTACCCAGAGAATAAAAAGAAGAAAGGTGCGAACAGGAAAATAATTTAGGTTAGAATCCCAGCTAGATGATTTTGAAATTAAATATGTCATGCTAGATTTGTGATCTGATGTCAACATCCTACCCAAAAAGAATTGGGAAGCTTTGGGAAAACCTTAGCTACTGTATCCCCCCATCCAGTTGAGAATGGAGAACCAATATTGCATTTTCCCAGTAGGAAGGTTGGAAAATGTAGAAATAGATGTTGTGGGAGTTAAAACCACAACCCATTTCCAAGTAATTGAAATCATGGGAGATAAGGATCCCAACCCTTCTCTACTTAAAATTAATTGGGCATAAAAAAACTATGTTATCATTAATCTAAAGAAGGATACCATGACATTTGAAGTGGATGGGATAAAAGTGGTTCAACCCTTAGATCTGTATTTAGGGCCTAGATACACTAAATTGATGGAAAACAATATGGAATCAGATGCTCTTGACCAATTATACACCATAACAGCAAGAAGAAGATCTAATTATACAAATCCCACTACAGATGGATCGATAAGTTGGATAAGCATATAGTTTACTAACGAGGATTCAGAAGTATCATTTGACAATTGGAAACAAGGCTCATATGAACAATTCTCAAGATGATGCACAACTTTCATAGGAACTAGATGGATTGGAACTGAGGTTAGAGAACACCAAACATATGATGGTACCTTAGAGGTAGATATTTTTCTTTGTTACCCATGATTTTGGTCATCATGATGATTTAATGATGGTGTACTCAGGCTCTTCATAAGAACTTTCTCCTGAGAAAAAGTTACTTTCTTCTCTTTCCAGAAATATCATTTTTGAAGACTTTTCGCAGGCTACTAGTATATTTGCCTGCAAGAATGCATGATTATCGCAGGCTGCCTTAATCCAGGGTGTGAGAAGTTCGCACTGTGTTGAACTGCTAGGGTTCGAACTCTTTCTAAAGCAAGGAAAAAGATGAATTCTCGATGCTTCTAGAAGGGAATCTTCTAGAAGGATGAGATGACATTTGAATGGTTATCCTAGTACTGGATTCCACGATATTTTGGGATCATTCATATCCAAGTAACTAATTCATTCTCTCCTATATATTGAGGGAATTCTCATGGAAAAGGTTAAGCAAACAAGCAACAGATTCATTTGAGAATTGGTGAAAAGGATTGTGTGAAGGACTGATGCTACAACAGCTTAAAGACTCCATCAAGTTCATCGAAAGGAGTTGATATTCTTCATGCAAGTGAGCAAGTGTGTGTGTCAGAGTCAAGGGCCATCGAAAGGAAGTTTGTGACATCAAGGCTCAGGTTGTAATATTTACTTTCTATTAATATGATACAGTAATATGTCCCTTTCCCGTAAAGCTATTTCCACTTTATTGTATAATTCCTTGATCATATACATAGATTGACTATTGAATAGATTGTGCCTTCTTCACTTTGGTTGGTTTGTGTTGTCTTGGTCTTGGCTGCACAAGAGAACTGGAGTGAAGAAGGAGCAACAAAGACCATAGGAAGCGATTATAAGGTATGTAATTTGTTCTTGCTTCCTAGTTCATTCAATAGTCAAAATCTAGGGAAAGAGTATTATTCTGTCTTACTTTGTTCTAGATCTAGGTGGATCTAGGGAGATCGGTTTGTGTCTGCACTTACGGATTTATCCAATAAAAAAATTGGTGACTCCACTGGGGAACAGATTGTTTCCTAGTTAGTCTAGTTTCCCTTGCTTTGATTGCTTGTTTTCTGGTCTCTGAGTCTGTGGGAGATCCATAAGACTCTCTGGTTTTGAAAGTTCACTCAAAAGTTTTGTCCTTTTTCCAAATTTTGTGTTTACAGACATTCTCGCACTGTACCCTTTAGTAACCTACGAGAATCATCTGAGTTCGCACCCTACTATGTAACCCAGTGCAAGATGTTCGCACCCTACCTATGTCCAACCTGCGAACTCCACTAATGTTCGCACTGCACCCTATAGATAGGCTGCGAACCCATTTGAAATTTTTGTTTGGAATTAGGATTTCCTATATTTTGATGCCCAGTTTTGCTTTGATCAGCTGGATTGAACTTTTGGAGCCTATATTGATCTGTTTACAGTCTGCTTGACATCCTTTGAGTTGCTTTTAGCCATTTTTGCTTTTCTTGGTTTTGAAGGATTAGTCTCTTTCTTTGAGTGTCTTTCAATTAGAAAGCGTGTGTTTTCTTTAGAATTGTTTAGGGAAAGATCAGATTTCTTCTGAATAGTTCGCTTTAAAAGAAAAATTTTAGTTTGGATTTCTTTGTTTTAAGAAAGTCCATTATTGCCTTTAGTGAAATTTTTGAAACAAAAATATTTAAGTTCTTTCTTTATATTAGATTGGGGGCATCCTTGCATTTGGAGTAGTGAAATTGCATGATTCTTGGCGTTTTTTGATCTTAATATGAAAAATTTTCCCCCTCATGGCCGGGGGGGGGCATGAATCATGCATTGGTAGAGTACCTTTTTCTCATTTCTTAAGAATTTTGATATTTATGAGTTTAATATATTTTGGGACATTGTGCATATGGGAATGATAAATGTTTTCTCCTTGTCGTAGCATAGATTTCATCGAAATGAAAAGATTGCATCTTCATATCTTTGCATAATTTTTGAGTCGGTCAAAACACCATATTGTCCATGCCATTTTCCTCTTGAGTAACAACAACCATAAAATAAAGCGCTTATAAAAATTGATTAGACATTTTTATCTTTTCTGGTAGGAAACCTACATTAGATTAGTTGTAGGGCTTTGGAATAGGTGTGAAAGATAATTTTCCAAAGTTGCAAACAAACATAGAATCTTGAGTTAGGGAGCGGTTAAATCCACTTATTACATTTTGTCCTGGGAAGCCCTTCTAACACAAGGGTCAATCACGAGGTTGCATTGAGACCGACAGAGTTACTCACCCTGCTTTGTTGGTATTGGTGTAGAGGTTGCACATATTATGGGGGTCACTTGAGAGGTATACCCACAATGATGAGTGGAAGCCTTTCAAGTTGATTTCGGGCTAGATACCCTATCCTTGCACGTGGATCGGACTGTCGATTGTTTCCCCAAGCATCACTATAGTGATTGGTAACCTTAGTGGCCTATCTCTCTAGGTTATTTACATGAGGTGACTGTGGAGGGGCAAGTCTTCACGGTACCCGGAATCGACGTTGGCCAAACTCACTCGGGCTCCTTGGAGGGTATACCCACGATTATGTGTGGGAGCTTGCACCAGGGTGTAAGTCCGTTAAGCAGGTTGTCAACGTAAATTTTCCACCCGCTCTATCTCAGCCCCTTCTTACTTTGTTCCTGCGACATTGGATTTCATCACCAACTAGTGCGTTCATTGTAAGAAGGTTTTGTTTGCTTGCTTGCTTACTAGATTTTTAGCGTGTGCTGTTTGTTTTCCTTAGAGGACTCTAGATTGGATTTTTGTTTTTAATGGCATCAGTTCCCAAAATGACCAATGAAGGAACCTCTTCTCCAGGGGAACCTTTTGTTTTTTCTTCTTATGGAAACATTGGTCCTCCTCACATTGCTACTTTGAGCCTTCCAGGTCTCACAATTGGATTACCGGTGTGGTTGTTTTCCACTCAGGTAATCCTGAATGCAGTAAGTGCTTTGGTAGTAAGCACTTCCCCCCAAGAACATCCAACTCATGTTGATCCTTCACCATCTTCACCAGTAAGGTCTTCTTCGCCTTCTTCACTTGCAAGGTCGCCTTTCGTTCCATCTTCTTCGTCGAGCGAAAGCTCTGAATCTAGTAACTCGGTGAAGAAGAAGAAGAAGAAAAGGAAGAATAAGAAGAAGAAAGTTAAGCAAGGATCCAAACCTCTAACCACTATCGAACATGTTGGAAAACAACCAGTTATTGTTAATCGTGTTGGGAGTGTTGATGATGTCAAGATCGCCCAAATAACCCGTAATCCCAAGTACCCTTGCAGTCTTTGTAAGGGTAGCCATCTTCTTAAGGATTGCCTTGGTCTACCCAAGGTTATAGAAGTATGGTCTACACATCCTCGCCAACCTATGTTGTTATCCTTTGAACAACATGCTGACGACCCCCCGTCAACTAGTCATGATAGGGTTGGGAAGAAGAAAAGTAGAGCCAAGTTCCCGTGTATGTTATGCAAAGGGAGTCATCTAACTCAACTTTGCCCTCATATGGACAAAGACTCAAAATTACTGGAAGACATGACTATTCCACAACCTCAAATCCCAGCTGCTTATCACAAGCTTTCTCTCAACCCACCTGTAGTTGATGGAATGATAAATCCAGTTCCCCTGTCGGTCAGTCTGGTTGATCAAGTGGTCAATCTGGTCACATCTTTGGATGAACCAGTAGACCAAGTGGTTGATCTGATACCATCCTTGGTCAACCCCACTCTCCCGTTAGAGGGTGAAACCCAAGGGGTCAATCCGTTTCCACCTGTCGACCCCATTCTCCCCTTGGAGAATGAAACCCAAGTGGTCAATCTGATCTCTCCATCGGTCGATCCTCCTCTCCCGCTCGAGAGTAAACTCGATACTGCCCATGTTTTTCTCGTTGATACAGAATCACCCATGCTGAGGGGTATTCCTCCTTCTCCCGTAGGACCTCCTCCAAGTAACGAGGCCATCCATTTTGATTGGGGTGTGCTAACTGGACCTCGTCTTCCCTCTTACATTCCTTTCCATATTACAGTACAAGTTTGTGGTTGGGACGTTCCCCAAACGTTGATAGATGAAGGTTTGTCTATTATTATTTTGTCCTCTATTGCTTGGAAAGCATTGGGTTGTCCTCCACTTGCGCCAGTTACGTAGAATCTGTTATCTTTTAACAGAAGAACTAGTCAACCTTTAGGGACCCTTCCTCAATTTCCTGTAACTTTGGGAGGGAAAACTGTCTTTATTGACATCATGGTAGTCCAAGACCCCTTGGAATTTTCTTTACTCCTTGGGTGAGATTATGTATATGCCATGAAAGATATTGTCTCTACTCTTTTTTGTGTGATATATTTCCCTCACGATGGACGATTTGTGACTGTTGATCAACTTTCATTCATTGACCCCACCTGGATTGCATCCCTGAAAGGTTCTTGTATGCAGACAGTATCGCCCCCGCCACAGGTCAATTATGTGACATTGTCGCCCATGGATTCAACTTATGATGATTTAGATCCAGTAGTTGACATGGTAATCTCTTCGATAGGGTTGTTAGAGCCTGATCTCTCAACTCTTGTCACAACCCTCGACATGGTGTCCTTCCAGAGTATGTTTCTTCCTTCTAGTGAAGACCTCTTGGAATCCATGACCGATTTTTGTCCCTTTACATGGTGTCATTCCGAAGCATTGTCTTCTTGGGATCCATGATCCAGAAGAGAGGTTTCGAGGATAGTTTTTGCATCTCTACGACAACCTCGTTAAAAAATGAAACAGAGGTTTCGAGGATAGTTTTTGCGTCCCTGTGGCAACCTCATTAAAAAATGAAACATAGGTCTTTGAGCATGGTTTTTTGATTTCAAGCTCGTTAAAAAATGAAACCACTTATGAGGATAGTTTTTTCGTCTCTGTGGCAACCTCGTTAAAAAAATGAAACAGAGGTTACGAGCATAGTTCTTGTTTCTGTGTCAAGCTCGTTAAAAAATGAAATAGTTTTCCCCCTCTCTATTTGAGTCAAGTCCTTCGTCTAGTATTTGAAGCTTCATTTCATTCTCCTTTGCAGTTGGATGAAACAAAGCTTGGGGGGAATTTTCCTCAGCCTCTGGACTTCGTGTTGAATTTAAGCCGCTAGTTTCTTAGGGGATAAGTACCAACCATCCATGTGTTATGCGTTGGGAAGTCCAAGCATAGTTTTCTATGGTTCAAGCTTGTGTAAAAATGAAACCATTTACCTCAAGCATAGTTTCCTCTAGTTCAAGCTTGCGTAAAAATGAAACCAGGTCCAAGCATAGTTTTTTTTAGTTTTTAAGCTTGTGTAAAAATTAAAATCTATCCCAAGCATAGTTTTGTTTTGTTTTAAAGCTTGCGTAAAAATGAAAACAATCCCGAGCTTAGTCTTTGTTCTTTCTCATGCTCGTAAATACATGAGAATAAGTTACCGACCTTAGTCTTTGTTCTTTCTCATGATCATAAATCAATGAGAATGTAACCGAGTATACTTTTATCACTTTTTCAGACTCGTAGACTGGAGTCCTCTTTAATCTCTTTTCAGACTCTCTAAACATGAAAAGATCGTCGAGCGACCTTGTTATTTTCACGCTCGATAAAGTATTTGAAGTAAGCATCTGGTGAGCGATAATTTATCTCTTTTTCGGTCTCGTCTAGACTATTTTACGAAAAAGGAACTGAGAGAGTTCTCTTTTAAGTGTTTTTCCAAACTCTATAATCTTGAAAAACCTTCGAGTTTTCTATCTCTGGACTCGTTAAACAAACATTGACAGACCCATGATGGGACCGAACCACTCCTTCTTAGGGTTCGTTAAACATACTCTGAGGGACTCGTCCGAAGGATGAGCTTATATCAACAAGCATATGTTATCCTCCTCAAGCTTGCGTAAAAATAAAGAGGTACTTGCCAGAAATGGTGGGGGAAAATTTGGGAAAGGGATATGTTTTCATCGTCGTATTAATTGGCAGTAAGTGTCGCTATTGAACATGACACCCCCTATTCATCATTTGAAGCCAGTTTGGGAAATCCATTTGTCTCTCATTCGATTTGATTACAAGGTCATTCCATGTGTCGTCTTTGAGTCAATGCTGCCAAATCATTGGTCATGTCATTCATATGTTCAAGAGAAGTCCATCTGAAACCTATATAGAGTCGACCATTTGTACTTATCCATTCTCTCTGTGTCGGCCTTCCCTGTGTCCAAATCCTACTCTATTTCACCTTCAAAATCTGTTACTCATTTCGTGTCATTGATGGGGGATACATTAAGGCCCTCCTGTGACGAGTTTTGTTCCATCGACTTCAACTCATTATCCAGAATCAAGACTTAGAAATTATTTGGTACCTTGGAACTTGCATGCCTCAATGGCAGGTTTCCTTTCTTTCGACAGTGGATTTACATCATTGATCCCTGATCGAAAGATTCCATCAGATGTTCGACTTCAACTCATTTATTCACATTTGATAGATTGTACTATGGTACCTTGGGAGTCATTGACATCAATGATGATTTCCCTCGCACTTGTTAACGGTTTCATCAATGACTGGTAATCAAGTGGTTTCTACCATGTTCGACTTCAACACATGTAATCACATAGTTAGATTCGTACTTTGGGTGACGACATTGAAGACCCTGGATATCATCTTTGCAATCTAGGTTGCGATGGAGTATGTATAATTTGCGACACATATATCCACTGTGTATGTCTCGTGGCTATGTCGTCTTGACTTGAAATTTCTCAAATAGATCCACAGTGTATTCTGGTGGCTATGATATATATTGACGGCATGGATCCACAGTGTATTCCGGTGGCTATGATATATTTTGACGGCATGGATCCATAGTGTATGATTGGTGGCCATGACCCATGTCTATAATGTCATCGGTCTGTGATCTGAGTATAGGAATGCCTACCTCAGAATTGATATATATGATATTTTGCAGATGCTTGGTTATTCGCAGGTTTCCAATTAGATGTGCTCCTGGTTCTCGACACACACATGTAGCTTACAAATTCTATCGGTTGTCACTGGTTCCACCCTCATACTTTGGGGGGCATTTTGTTACCCATGATTTTGGTCATCATGATGATTTAATGATGGTGTACTCAGGCTCTTCATAAGAACTTTCTCCTGAGAAAAATTTACTTTCTTCTCTTTCCAGAAATATCATTTTTGAAGACTGTTCGCAGGCTACTAGTATATTTGCCTACGAGAATGCATGATTCTCGCAGGCTACCTTAAGCTAGGGTGCGAGAAGTTCACACTGTTTTGAACTGCTAGGGTGCGAACTCTTTCTAAAGCAAGGAAAAAGATGAATTCTCGATGCTTCTAGAAGGGAATCTTCTAGAAGGGAATCTTCTAGAAGGATGAGATGGCATTCGAATGGTTATCCTAGTACTGGATTCCCTGATATTTTGGGATCATTCTTATCCAAGTAACTAATTAATTCTCTCCTATATATTGAGGGAATTCTCATGGAAAAGGTTAAGAAAACAAGCAAGAGATTCATTGGAGAATTGGTGAAAAGGATTGTGTGAAGGACTGATGCTACAACAACTTAAAGACTCCATCAAGTTCATCCAAAGGAGTTGATCTTCTTCATGCAAGTGAGCAAGTGTGTGTGTCAGAGTCAAGGGCCATTGAAAGGAAGTTTACGACATCAAGGATCAGGTTGTAATCTTTACTTTCTATTAATATGATACAGTAATATGTCCCTTTCCCATAAAGCTATTTCCACTTTAGTATATAATTCCTTGATCATATACATAGATTGACTGTTGAATAGATTGTGCTTTCTTCACTTTGGTTGGTTTGTGTTGTCTTGGTCTTGGCTGCACAAGAGCACTGGAGCGAAGCAGGAGAAACAAAGACCATAGGAAGTGATTATAAGGTATGTAACTTGTTATTGCCTCCTAATTCATTCAATAGTCAAAATCTAGGGAAAGAGTATTATTCTGTCTTGCTTTGTTCTAGATCCAGGTGGATCTAGGGAGATCGGTTTGTGTAAGCACTTACGGATTTATCCAATAACATTCTTACCAGCATGGAAAATGTTGGTCCTAAATTCTGCACCTGACTGCTAAAGGGAAAAGCTAGGCCACCTCAAGTTTGTAATGATTGGTTTTTTACAAGTAGGTTTTGTTGGTAAGCATAAGGACATGTTTTCAAAGATGGTGCTCTGGAAGGACAGACCACATAGTGTAAAAGTAGGTTCTCCTTTGTTAATGGTATGGGTATTAAATGAAAATTGGGGGTGTGAAAAAACCAACACAAAAAATAATAACAAGCAATGCAATGAATCACTTGTTGTGTGAAAACTAAGACTTAAAATAATATCTCAAGACTTAGAAAAACATCTATATGAAAATCATTCAACAGGTTTAAAAAATATTGGATATTTCATTGAACAATAGCTATATAATAGGTTTCATAATCAACAAAAGATAAACTAAAACAATAGCTGAAATAATATGGAAATGTACATCGCACACATCACAATATATGCATTTAAGATAAGAATCAACACATAAGGATTTGAGTAAGAGAACACAATTGTCATCAACATATATTCACTAGGTAGGAAACTTTACACTTAACTTAGTAGGTCCAATTCCTCTGCTGCTTCTACTTTCCTTCCAAAACTCCCAACCCTTAAAACATACAAAGACTGTATATTTAATGGAGTTACAGAGGTTCTCGTCCATCTGGGACTAAGACCTAACTCTAGATAACTGATTGTAGAAAAAAATATTAATTCAACTAAAACATTGCATGGAGTACAACAATGTGCACTTCACACTTAATTTAACCAAGAGAGTGGTTCTTATCACACACATAAGACCACTTATTAATTTAATCTAAAATAACTCTGGAATTGATTAACTAAAAATTGCTACTGTCTCGAAGATTGAACTGATGCATGCGATGGAGGAACTGCGATTGGAGGAAAAACTAAGAGTGATGAAATAGAGTTTTGTATCGAGCCCTGACATGCCTGTGAGTTGTTTGATGCTTCTGGAGGGTAACTAGCTGTATGGGAAGATATTTTGCTCCTTTACTGAATTTGTGGAGTGATCTGAAACTGAGACCGAGACATAATCCTCTGTCTGCAACAAAGATCTTGGTTGTTAAGTGCACTTTGTTTCGACTTGTCATATTCCATCTGTACTTTCAAAAATATTTGATAGAAAATTCGTCGGCCCAATGGTTGTGGAGGGAGGCGTGGAGTCAAGCATCAAATGTGAGATTAGATGAGTGGATGTGGACCACGTGGATGTAAATGACATGAATGTGAGTGGCACTGACATGGAATGACATACGAGAGGGAGGTGGTAGTTATTATGTGGTGAGAGGAGGTTTTGGATATACAGGAGGTGATGGGAGTATGAGTGGAGGAAAGATGGCGCATGTTGAGAGGGGCAGTATCGGGAGGTATTCTGGCATGATTCTAAAAGGGAAGGGGTAGGTGGTAAGCATATTAGAGTGGGGGGGTCTGAAATCATGAGGAGTGCCACGTTAGGTGGGACCAAGCATGGGGAAACCACTTTTCTAGATCCCCTCCTATCGTTAAAGGTAGAAAGTTCGGGGGGTGGGGGGTCCAAAATTGAGTGAGGAGTGTTTATCTAGAGGATGGGTATGTTGCCAATAGGGATTAGCATGGAAATTAGGCACTCTGCAAAAAAAATTCTTTTCTCCACATTATGAAACCCCTAGTACCACGAGAACCATCGATATTACATCAACGTCGAATCTTCACCATCCATCAAGTCAGCCCATTGTTTTCATGTAGTTCGAGTCTGACATTTCCTGAACTGATTCATTGCTAGCTTCTGTGAAATCTTACTGAGTTTTCAATGGATTTGTTGAACCTGGATATCTCCTGCACACCCATGAAAGAGTCAGTGGAACTGCTACATGCTCAGTTAGTGGAAACTATGACGACGAGTGTTCAAAAGTCAAACCAGAACAAGTGACTCTCTATCAAAGGAAAAAAAATGTGAAAATAAGTAACAAAAAATAGGGGCCATGAAGTTGAATAATTAAACAATGGAGAATGAGCTAAGAAAACAACCAAGAAACTAAACATTGATGAATGTATAGGGTAAAGGAAGGAAAAGGGCAGGGTTGTAGACCTAGGTTACAACATTGGCTCCAACTGGGGATAACACGTCCCTGCGAGGTGCTAAGAAATGTAGATCAGTTCCTTGGGATTAAATAAATGTTCTCACCTTCCATTACTTACCTTTGTTTCTATCTGTTGGCCTTGTGCATCTACTATCATCCCTCAGCCATGCATCTTATTGAATTAAAAAATGCAACTACACCCTAGTGCCTTTGTTGGGATATAGAGTCTTTATTCATGAACAACTAAGTAATCAAATGAAAAAATAAAATGGAAGCATCTATGTTACAAGAGGGACTTTCCCTCATCCTTAAAAAAATAATGTTTCAGGAAGCGCCCATTTATTGGGCCTCCAAAGATCTTTGTATCATCTAGATTGTGCAGGATAAATGTGTTATTGCCAAGAACCTCAACCACCTTAAAAGGGCCAAACTATAGGTTGTCAAACTTACCTTGCTTGGACTTGTCATCCCTTTTGGCATCACACCTTAATACCAGGTCACCTTTTTGAAAGATCGCCTTCTTGGTTTTCTTGTCAAAGATTGATTTGATATTACTCTAGTATGCTTCTTCCCTTTGATCCAATTCTTCTCTTCTTTGTTGAACTTCTATAATCTGGAATATTCTCCTTTGGATGTCATTGGGTTCCTCAATATCTTCTTGTAATAACTTTAGGACTGGTATACCAAGCTAAGTGGGAAAAAAAACATCTGTGCCTTAAATAAGATGAAATGGTGAGGTTCCCAAAGATCTCTTGGTGTTGATTCAGTCAGCCCACAAAGCATACTTGAGTTTAGAGTCCTAGGATTTCTTGTTTTTAGTAAACAACTTCTTGATAATCCCGATGAGAGTTTTATTTGATGATTTTTCCAGGACATTTACCCGAGGGTAATAGGGTGTGGAATGTGTCAAGGAAATGTTACGACTGCCAAAAAATTCAATCATGGCTTTGGACTTGAATGCTTGGGCATTGTCTATTACTAGATTGATGGGGAAACCAAATATGGAAAAAATATTAGTTTCCAGGAAATTCATGATTACCTTGTCAGTGGCATTCCTGGCGGGCACAACCTCAATCCACTTGGTGAAGTAGTCAGTGGTAGTGAGGATCCACTTGTGTTGTCCACTGGAGGGTGGATTTATCTGTCCTATGAAGTCTAATCGCCATTTTTTAAATGGACCACTAACAGTGATAGGTTTTAGGGGTAGTGATAGTAACTTCTGTTTTCCTTCAAATATTTGACACTCATTGCAGACCCTGACAGTAGCAAATACATCATAGAAAAGGGTGGGCCAGTAGTAACCTTCCCTTAGGATATTCAGAGCTGCGACCTTCCAATGTTGGTTCCCTTTACATACTCCTCTTTTCATTTATTCCATGACTTGTTTGGTTTCATTTTTATCAAGGAATTTTAATAGGATGCCAAAAGGATCCCTCCAATACAATCTCTGGGTTGAAATTCAGAATTTGATAGCCTTCAACTTGAGAGACCCAGTCTTTGTCTTCTTCACATCTAGTGGACATTCAAAATGATGCATAAAGTAATTGATGTTTTTACACCAAGGTGAAAATGAGTAGTTTTCAAATACTTGTAAGATGTCTTGTCCAGTTTGTATGAAGGGTGCGTTTGATTGGGTGAAGATTTGATGAAATTATAGCACCTTATAGTTTGATTCTAACAACAAATTGGCAAGTCCTTTTCCTTTGATCATCTTGGTGGGATTTATGTGCAGGTCATACTCCAATAGTTTCACAAACCACTTCCCTCTTTTTCCCTCACTTTCTGGCTGGACCAGAATCTCTTTGATACTGCTGATAGGAACAAAGGTTGTATGATAGATTGTAACACATAAAACTTGAAGGATTTGAGTTCTTTGAATAGTGCATAATATTGTTTCTCTAATGTATCATACTTCAGCTCAACATCTCGGAGGGATCTACTAAAAAATACTATGGGATTCTCATGTCCTTCTTCATTTTTCTGAAGTAGCACAACAACAATGGTATCCTCCGAGGAAAAGGAGAAGATGAAGAAATCTTTGGTATAGTCAAGTCTGGCTAATATAGGGGCTTCAACTAAACCTTTCTTGATCCTTTGGAGTGCATATTTTTCCTCTAGTGACCATTTTATCACATCATCTTTCTTCATCATGTTAGTGATAGGCTTCATAATTTCAACAAAATTTGGCACAAAATGTCCGAGGAAGTTTATCTTGCCAATAAAAGACTGGACAAACTTTTTATTTCTGGGGATCTCAATTTCTTGAATGACACAAACCATCCTTGGATCAATTTTTATACCTCCTGCTGATATGATATGGCCCAGGAGCTTTCCTTTTGGCTTGGAAAAGTGAGACTTCCTAGTATTGAGAGATATTCCATATCTTCTGCATTTCTTGAAAACCTGCTCCAGATGCTTCAAATGTTCATCATCATACTTGGAGAAAATTGTGATGTCATTCAAGTATATAACCATAAATTTCTCCTTTTCCCCCACAAAATCTATGTCCATGGCCCTCTGAAAAGTATCCCCTGTGTTCATCAGCCCAAAGGGCATCTTCTCATACATGAATTTTCCCCATGGGGTGGTGAATGATGTTTTTTCTTTATCCTCTTCACACACTGCTATCTAGTTATAACCAGAGTATCCATCTAACAAGGAAATTTTGTGTGCACCTACCACCCTCTGTAAAATATGATCCATCTTGGGGAGGGGGTAATTTTCCTTCAGAGAACACTTGTTGATATTTTTGAAATCAACACACAAGCGTATCTCCCCATTTTTCTTCCTTACAGGTACTAAATGGCCACCCAGTTTGAGTACCTCAACGGTATAATAATCTTGTAATCCAACATTGTTTTCATCTATTTCTCAATTATGGAAATTAACAAGGGATTAAATTGCCAAATCTTCTTTCTGAATGGCTTGGAGCCAACCTTTAGGGGGATCTTGTGTTGGATGATGTCAGTGTCAAATGTATTCAATTCTTCACAAGATCATGAAAAAACATTAGAAAACTTTTTTATGAGACTGACATACTTGCCCTTTTGTTCTGTATCTATTGCTTTGGAAAACTTGATGATGTTGGGATTCTCAGTGGTCCCAACGTTGCAATTTGTTATCTATTATTTCCCATCCTTCATTAATATCAAACGACCTTTCCAATGGCACTAGTCCTCTTTGAATGTGATTGGTTTTCATATTCAAAATATCGTGCCCGACTACTGTCTTCAACAGATGAGATGTTTGTTGATCTTCTAATTCCTCATTTCACCTTCTTTACTTCTTTGATCAATTGAGATATTGGAGAATTCATCAATGGTGTTTAGAAATCTCTACAGCTCTAGATCATCACTGAAGACTTTCCATTGCTTTATGTTGTCTGGTATGGATTTTCTATGTCTGATCTCCACTTGATATTTAATATTTGGGCCAATGGGAGGATTGAAAGTAATGGCAGCTAGGGCTAGAGAATATGCCCTCTGATTCTGCTCTCTGGGAATGATGTAAATGTTAAATGATAGAAATAAATTATCGATCAGATCCCTTACCTAATTTTTGTATTTCTTGAGCCTCTATTGTTTAGCTTGATATATGTTCCTCACTTGATTGATTACCAACTCAGAATCACCAAAAACTTCTAGAAAGTCAATGGCCATGTATTTGGTAGCCCTCAATCCCAGTACCAAAGCTTCATATTTGGCTCTATTATTGGTAGTTTCAAAATCCAACTTATAAGAGAGTGTGATCACCTCTTCTGGAGGGGAAATGAGGAGTATACCTGTATTAGGTACTTCCTTTGATGAAGAGTCATCGAAATACATCTTCCATACTTTTTTTTGCTGATTTGTCAGTGGCTAGTCTTTGTTTTGGTTGACTAATATTTCAAGTTCATCCTCATTTAAATGAAAAACAAATGAGCCGATCTCATCCTCAAAAACATAAATTGGTTGATTTCTTGGGGTCTGATGGTCACTGACAATGTAGGCCAACCTCACCTCTCTGTATAGCCTCCTATGTTCTCCTCCAAACATAGGGATGGTGGAATAAGTGAGGTCCATTTGTAATGATCCTCCAAGTGTATTAGCCCAAGTCCTGGATAAGAGCATACCAAACTTTGGGGGAATATCAGCCACAACAATGTCCATCACTACACTCTTCATGGGTAACTGTGCCAATGAAACCACCATATCCTTTATCAGTCCGAGACATTTTGATTTCTTATTATCAAAGGAGTACAGGTCCTCATAAGGTTTGGTGATATCCAAACCTAGTTCTTCCATAACAACTTTGGGCATAACATTGTGTGAGGCTCTTGAGTCCATAAGACAATTATGCAGGATATTGTCATGAACATTTAAAGATATGTATAATGGTGGAGAAGCATCAGAGACATCCTCAATGTGTGGACACACTGTAATGGATGGGTTTTCATCCTGCAAACTAATTACATCAGAAGATACACTAGTGGCAGTTGGTTGTAGAAATTTCATGATAGATTTGTTGAAAGGTCCATTCTTCATTAATTATGTCAAAGGCACAAAGATCTTGATCTTTCTCAATTCATGTTCTAGGCTAAAAGAGGTTGGTGGCCTATCAATTTCTTTTATTTCAGGGACTGTAGGTTTAGGTGGGGGCAGTGGCTGAGTTTTATATGACATAACTTTACTTGGATTTGGCTTGGGAGGAGCTTCAACTTGTTTTTTTTTATCAGAGGTAGTGGCTTTGGGAGTCCCTTCTCTCATCCTAAAATCATATTTCTTGGGTTGGCCTTGAATAACTCCCTCTTCTCCTATTTTAATATCAAACTGATTTGACAGTTGCGCTACTTGATATTATTGTTGTGTTAAATGACAAGTATAATAATTTGTTTCATTGAAAATCACAACAGTATCATCCATAACATCATTGTTTTCATCCATCTCTTCAATCTGATTGTTTTGGAAAGGAGGCACTACCTTTTGATCATCAATATTAATCCTTTCTAGAGGCATTATTTGAGGAACATCATTAAGCCTTCTAAATTGGTTTGGATTTCTATTTCTAGCCCCTTGAAAAGCTATGTTTAGCTGTTAGATTCTCACTTCAGCTTAGCTATTTCAGATGTCAGATCCTTCAAATTTTTGGTCATTTCATAAAGTTTGGGATCAGATGTGGCTGGATTAGAGGAGGAAGAGGAATCCTCTCTCTGTTTCTTCTTATCTTTATTAGATCTAGTCTTTAATCTGTTTGATGCCAAGATATTAGATTCGACCTCAATGGTTTCTTCCTACATGGACAACAATGTGGTGGTTCTTCTCTCTCTCAGCAGGAGGGAGAACTCTACATCAAATGCATTGGAATAAGTGATATTAGAAGAGGCTTCAGTTGGTTTGATCTCATATAAGATTCTACCATACATCTTGTTTAATCTCTTGGTGAAATATGAAATAGATTCACCATTCTTTCTCTTTAGGGCCCCAAACACAATGATGTAGTAGAGATAATCTCTCCTATCTCCCCATTGTTTTATGAAAGTTATATCCAACACTTCAATATCTGCAATGGAGGTTGGAGGAAGACCCCTGGACCATTTTCTGACTTCCCCACCCAAACTCTGTATGAACAACCTCATCCACACATATGCATAATCAATGTTAAAGTTGTCTGCAAATCTATAGAAGGTTACTGTTAAGCCCTAATATTGGCTCATTACCACTTAATTGGGGCATATTAGATTAGTAATGTTATTTTATTTATGTCGGCTTTAGGCCATTAGTTGTGATTTAGATTAGTAATGTTATTTTATTTATGTCGGCTTTAGGC
>ML777769.1:739072-752217 GCA_009831015.1 Picea engelmannii | reverse complement strand
TTAGTCATGATGGTTAATGATTCATTTAAATATTAATTAATTCATTAATTAATTAAGTATTAAATAAAAGGGTGGAGAATAAAATATAACATTTAAATCAAGTTACGTATACAAGAAGGGATCACATAAGGATCCCGAGAAGACAAAGAATTAATGAGAATGGATAAGGGTAATTAAATGGAGGGATAAGGAATTTAATGCAAGGTGGAGTGTCGGTGAAGGGGGAGGATAAGGAAGGAAGGAAGGGTTGGAGAGGATCATTCTACGGGGGGAATTGTTTTCTTTCTATGGAGAGAGAGCCGAGAGGGGCTGTGAGATGGGTGTGCTCAGATTGAGGCATGGTTTTTTTTTTGGTTGTGACATATTGATCAGGCAGACACCGGGTTGCTAGAATTTTTGGGCTTGGAGGGCCAGGATATCCGTAGATATCCTGGAGCTAGGTCGTTTTCCTAGTTGGTAGGGTGGACAAGAGGTTTTGGGCAATTATTTTTCTGTTTTTGCAACAGGACTGGACTGTGTAGCAGGTAGCAGCAGGAAGGCAGGAAGGCAGCTGACAATAGAAATTAGCATCAGAGTTAAGGTACTCAATCCGAATTTATGCATTACTCATTGATAAATTTTAGCGTAAGTGTTGAGAAAATGTGGAATAATTCTTCTTTTATGAATCTGGTAGAAATGGCTGTGCATTTGGTAGGATTTGGTAGAATTTTTAAATGTTAATTTAAAACCAGTCATTACAGAGAATCCTAAGATAGCTTGCATAGGAGATTACTAGGATGAGCAGACTATGAATGAAGTCCACAACTTGTTGTGGGAGTATGAAGACATGTTCCCAAAAATGTTATCAAAACTAAAAACTACAAAAGGAGCCATGGGAGAAATGAATATCAAGTTAAAAACCGACTCAAAACCTATGAAGAACATACCATACCACCTTAATCGTAAAATAAAAGAGAAGGTGAAGAAAGAAGTAGACAAAATTCTTATGACATGGATTATTTTTCTGATTGAAGAAGAAGTGTGGGTTAGTCCCATAGTTATACAGAACAAGAAGGATACAAAAGAGATTCGAGTCTATGTGGACTACAAAATTATGAAATTTTCATGTGTGCACAATCCGTTTCCGACACCTTTCAGTGATAAAGTGTTAGATTAGATTACGGGAAAAGAATCTTATTCGTTTATAGCTGGATTCTCAGGATATCACCAAGTATAAATTACAGAGGAATAAAATAAGAATACCATATTCATAACTGAATGGGGGTGATTCACATACAACGGAATGCCCTTTCGATTAAATCATTCCCCTGTAGTCTTCTCCTGGATCGTGATAGAAAAATTTTGAGAGTTCATCCACAAGTTCATAGAGGTCTACATGGACAATTGGAAAATATACAACTTACTAAAGGAACATGTAGGGATACTCCATTTAATATTTGATAGATGTTGGGAATTGCATATATCTTTGAACCTAAGGAAGTGCATCTTTTGTGTACCACATGGAAATCTGCTAGGACATATTGTATGTCGTGAAGGAGTCCCAGTAGACCCAGCTAAAGTTGAGGTCATTTTGAACATGACATCACCTACAAGTGCTAAAATGTTTCACTCGAAACTGGGACATACATGATATTACTACAGGTTCATCAGAAGATATGCAAATATTATTGTACCTCTAGAAAAATTACCGAATAAGTCTGAAATATTTTGGTGGACACAAGAATGTGACAAAGCATTTGACATCCTCAAAGAAAAACTATGTACTGCACCTATCTTGATATT
Source organism: Picea engelmannii (assembly GCA_009831015.1). Classification (NCBI taxonomy): domain Eukaryota; kingdom Viridiplantae; phylum Streptophyta; class Pinopsida; order Pinales; family Pinaceae; genus Picea; species Picea engelmannii. Next base: position 750,435 of record ML777769.1, on the reverse strand, counting down.
CCCCAATTGGGAAATTGAATTCCATGTGCATGTGGATGCATCAAGAATCATCCTGGGAGTCATCTTAGCGCAACCAGGGGAAGGAAATATGGACCACCCTATCTATTTTTCCAGCAGAAAGCTTTCGCAAGATGAACATAAATACACAATCACCGAAAGGGAAGGTCTAGCTATGATTTATGCATTGCAAAATTTTAGACAATATTTTTTAGGCTCTCATTTAAAGTTTTTTGTTGACCACTTTTTGTTGAAGTACCTAGCCAATAAACCAGCCCTTGAAGGAAGGATTTGTAGTTGGTTACTTCTCTTTCAGGAGTTTTCATTCGAAGTAATTGTCAAACCTGGAAGATGCAATGTAGTTCAAGATCACCTTTTGAGGTTGGAATCAGGGGAAAGTGGTGGAGAAGTGGATGATCATCTCCTACATGTGGACCTATTCCAAATTGAGGTCATCCCAGAGTATATTGAAGACATTGTTGTCTTCATTAGTACAGGGACCTTCCTAGAAACTTACTCCGCAACCCAAAAATGACATATTGTGGTTCGAGTAGAAGACTACCAATTGATTCCGAGACAAATTTAGAATTTGGGACTAGACAACATCCTTAGGAGATGTGTATTGAGACATGAAAGGAAAGATATCATGTGGGAATGAAATGGAGTTACAAGAGGACATGTTGTAGGTAAAGCTACCACACATAAGGTACTTCAAGATGGATTGTGGTGGGCTATGTTATTTAAAGATGATAAAGCTTATGCTAGATCTTGTGAGACCTGCCAAAGAGTAGGGAAGCCATCACGTAGAGATGAATTACCCCTTCAACCAGTTAGATCACTTTAGGAATTTGAGAAGTGGGTTGTTGACATTATTGGACCAATCAACCCACCGAATAAGAAATCAAAGGCTAGATACATCATTACCGAAACACATTACCTCACGATATCGGACGAAGCAGAGGCAGTTCAATATTATTTGACATATACGACTGCTAGATTCATTTTTGAAAATTTCATTACTCAGTTTAGATGCCCTAGAATCCTAACCAATGATCAAGGTAGTCACTTTATGAACAACACAATAAAAAAGTTGACGACATAATTCCTTATACAACACCATAAGAGCAGTCCCTATCTTTCACAAGCTAACGGTACAATGGAGGCATTCAATAAAATTCTGGAAAGAGGATTGACAAAAGTATCACGCGCAAATAAGGAAGACTAGGATGATAGAGTTCCAGTAGTCTTGTGGGCTTACAGGACTACAACAAAGAAGCTACATAAGTATACCCCATTTCAGTTGGTTTATTGGAAGGAATTTGTTGTACCTGAAGATTTTATCACCCCTAGCCTCTATATAGCACATGCTACACAATTCATAGATGATGAATCAGTTACACAAAGGATTGCAGACTTGCAGGAACTTGAGGAAGCAAGAGTTTTAGCCGATTTTCACTAGTCAGTTGAGAAAGCTACACACAAATCTTGGCACGATAGGCACATTAAGTCCATAATATTTTCACAAGGGCATAAGGTACTACTCTATGATAGTCGGTATTAGAAACATCCAGGAAATTTGTGTATGCATTGGTTGGTCCATTCATAGTTGCGGAAATATGACACTCTGATGTAGTCAAGCTAGCGCAACTAGACGATATCCTTCAACCAGGTTCAATGAATGGTGCCCACTTGAAGCCCTACATTTCTCATGTTTGAACCAAAGGATTGTTTCTCCAGTCCAAGGGATATTGTACAATAGTTAGATTTTGGTTTTCTGTAATTTCTTTAATACACCTAATAACTTTAGAGTGTGCACAGTGGCACCACGATATATGATTTTTTTTGTTTTAGTCTAAGTGTTGCTTATGTGCATAAATGCTTACTCAGTCACACAAGGTTGGATGATTCACCATTCCAGTAAATGAGGTCATTAAACATGATGGAGACCCTCATTGTGGTCGGGGGGTGGGGGCTGAATCTAAACTATATTACAACCCAAGTACCATTCGTATCATGCCCAATCATACCCTTTATGGTAACTACAGTACCCTATCATAATGTTCCGTCAATCCATAAACGCATGATATGCATGGATTCCATCGATATCCCCATTGGGATTCTCAACTGTTAAAATGGTAATTCCCTTAGGTCGACCACATCCTTGTCAGTTTGATTATTAAATCCTATACTACCTCAGGGGTTTTACCCCATTATCAGTTTTTTTAGGTGTCTGAGCCTAAGATTGCATCGTTGGCCTAATTATGAGTTTCTTTATGATTGACTAAAGGGCTCTCAGGTTATCTCATTTATACGATTTTGTGAACCCAAGGCACGAGAATCACTGGTTATTTTAGCTACCCTTTTTTCTTGAGATATCTACACCCTCACACACTCTGAAAAGTCCTATGTTCCCTAGTCACAACCTCAACCACCAACTCATCTAGTTTACCAGTGCTTCGGAGCCATTTCGAGAATAGAAGGAGGTCGAAGTTCGACTCCCAAAGAGGCAATTCCAGACGAATCGTTTGATCCCAGGGTCGAGGTCATGGGAAATATCAAGGGAAAGGCCAAACAAACAAAACTCCTCGACCTCAACCTGACTGACCAAGTAATATTTCCTCAAATGAATATTAGTGTGCTTTGGGACTTGGATGTAGACTCAATAGGGGGAATGCGTTTTTTCCCAAAACTAGACTTCATCAATTTGTTCAATTCCACTATTATGCACCTCAGGGATCTATCGGTCTTTAGGAACACTGATGAAGTTGCGCGGTGCACCAAATTTTTGATCAGTCGAGTGCACAACAAGAGATCATGACTCGATAGAATATACCCAATTCATGCAGAGGAAATCCAACAACTCACTAGATTGTCCCTAGAGGGTGAGGAAGTGTCTAAGGGATTCCAAGGCCCAAGCAAGCATGGGAAAAATAAGGAAGAATTCAACTTATATGAGAAATTCCACACCTAGAGAGGCAGGTGCACAATGGATATTGAGTCGATTATTCTAGAGATGGTCTAGACAACATGTTATGTTATTTCTAGTAAGGCCATGTGCTCCTACTATAAGTGAAAATGAACTTTAGACATTCTCTTAGTAGCGGAATTTCATGCAAGTGGAGTAGTGTTTAACTAGTGTAGATACTTATTAGAGGAACTCCTCATTGTTTGTGATGAAGATCAGGAAAAAGGAGGAACCTTTACCTATGGATACCTGCTCATATAACTTTAAATGTGGAAGTGGCGGGCATCCACAGGAAGGTTGTTGGAACTTGCAGACAAGGGGAGCCTCATAAACATTTTAGAACCTTGGAATGCAAGTTCAGATTCAGAGAACATGGAGTTCAACAATGCGATATTCCTGAAATGGTATAACTAGCTTATAGACACAACTCAGTGGTTGCACATACCATGGGAGCTATTCAATCTCAACACAAGGAATATAGGATTTGGACTAAATCACCACTATACCTTTGTCTCGTCGAGGCATGTGAAGCCCAAGGACTTCCACACAAGGTCACTACCCTTTTACATTGAGGAAGAAGAATTTGATAAAGAAGTTATGTCATGGAATGAAATCAAGAGAAACCCTCACAAGTCAGGTATGCACTACCTCTTGCCAACAAAGCTCTTGAAGAAAAAGGGATAGGATGAAGAAGCAGGGCTGAGTTCCGACACAATAGAGAAGAAAAAAAGGCTCAAATGTCGAAATATTCAGAAGAAGAGGAAGAGAAACCCCTGTAAGGAAAGAAGAGGGCATTGCCACTATTTCTACATCTTCCATAACAGGTAGTACTATCAGGTAAGGATGTTAACAAGATCCTAGTTGCTGCGTTCATAGGATATATTTCAATAAATAAATCTTGAACAAGTGCTTCGCCTGCCAAATTCATAAACCCATAGTCAATATCCATAGCTTTACCTCATACAAAGGAAACCACTCATGCTACCTATACTGTGATTAATATCACAAATGATCTTGACCTAGAAGCCAGTGCATAGTCAACTCTCGTTTCTGAGCAAGCCCCATCACCACCACAAGATACCATCATTCCCTCTGTTGGAAAATATATAATCTTAAACTTTGAGCTTTCTCCACTTTAATATAACCTTTCTCAAAGTGGTAACTCAAAAAATAACTTTCAAAATTTCAATCAAATTCATTTCTGGTTAATTAATAATGAGGCATGCATGATATCCGTCATTGATGGAGTTTCCCCGTTTGATCGAACGATCTTATTTTTCCTAGATTTTTGGAGCTGCCTAATTGTTAAACAGGGAAATCACTAAAGGTCACTCCAGAGATTCGCGCTTCAGGCATTTTGATAATTCTTAACGATAAAAGACCCAAAACCCAAAAGTGTTGGTTCATAACTTTTCATAAACCTTTAAAGGACACAAGTCATAGTACACGTGTATCCTTTGAATATTCCCTGGGTTGACACATGGCACCCATTTCCGAAATTTTCATTTGAAGATTCATACAATTCTGCGTAACACATGGCACCTCTCTGTTCTCGACGCCTCATCTAGAATAACATCATCTTCGACACATCACTACGGGAGGCGACCCTTCAAAAATATAACAAAGATCTAATTCGCAAATCCACGAAGCTCTAAAATGCCGAAGTATTAAATTTTAATTAATTAAGTTAATCTTGGTCAAGAGATAATTAACTACTTCGCACTTCGAGGTTCGAACGTTTAGCCTTCATCAGATCCTAAAATCTCCGAAGTCCAAATTTCTCAAGCACTTAAAGTTAAATATGATTAATTAAAACTTAAAAGTGATTATCGGATAATTAATCATTTTGCAGTTTCGGGTTTTGGGGATTTCTTCTCGAGCTACATCTAAAAAACATGAATCCTGAATATCCGAAGCACTTGAAGTTAAACATGATTAATTGATATTTTAAAATAGGTTATCTCGTGATTAACCTTTGGTGGATTCACGATTCGGGAAATTTCAACTCTGTTTCATCCAAAACTCCTGAACACGAACCTCCGAATATTAATGGCATTTATGAATAATTAAAGGTAATTATTCAAATGTAGAGTGTGGATCACGAGGTAGATATTTCCATTAAAGTTAATAAATTTTTCATCAGTAAAATTATACTCGAATCAATGCATTTGATGTGAATAAAAATACTTCAATTTTGAATTTCATTTCCACCTTTCGCAAAGTAGAAAGTTTTATCTGATTGAGAAGCTCACGCAATTCCTATGCAACAGGTGACCTCGTTTTGTTCTATCAATATCATGGCACCACAAAATATGATGAAGAATACTGACGCAGTAGGAAAAGGTTCAAATCTGAATGCAGACGTCTTGTCAGACACTATGTCGTGAGCTATAGACTCTGTTAAATATTGGACACAAGTGTTCGAGATTCTGGAACATGAGATTATAAATTGCCTAGAAGATTCTAGCGATGAAGTGGATGATACTCATGAAGCTAAACTCATGTATATAGCTCATTTAGAGCTACACAAGTTGTCTTCGCGACTGAGACTCGTGCCAAATAACGACATGATAGTCTGGGCCTTGGAGATATTCAACGTCTAAACCAAGAGCATCACCAACCACCAGAAAGTTTTCGTTGGCTCCTTATGACTAGGATACGCCCAAGTAATGTATAAGTTGTCTCCCAAGCCTAAATATACTTACAATACTAAATTTATGTTAGAGTTTGAGAAACATGAATGCATACAATATGACAAGAGTTATCCCGATATAATCAAGTCCTGGTGGGGGCACCCAAAGAAGTTCAGGGCCGATGCTCATGACATGTATGCCACAACGTCGTTCGATACTCACATGATTTATGTAGCTATGATTCTCTATAGACTATTCGGGAAGAACAATCCCACTCATTTCCCGATGGAATGGGTGTTGATCATGCATGAGGTGGTCAAGGGATATGATTTTAGTTGGGCCAAGATGTCGGATAATATGGCCAAAAAAGTCACCGAATACAAATTGGCTAAATCAAAGGGACAATCTGCCCCTTTCTATATGTCTGTGTATATCATGGATTCCATTTTCTTCATAACCCCTTTCCCACAGATGAATTGGAGCTGGACCCTAACCAATGCAGAACCTATCCACTTTTACCATTCCAAGTTGTGGGAGGAAAAGGCCAAATATTTCTTCTACGAAATATGCCACTATGTAGTAGTGCATGTCCATATAGCTTTATATGGTTGTACACACCCTAAAATTTCATAAAGAATCATGGGGAATTTGGGAAAACTAGCATATTGGTTCATTGAAGAAAACTTCTCTTATATAAGGGTTTTCAGATGCTCAACCCCTCCCCATGCTCTCCAGATATTTTTACCAGACTGGCTAGTATGCCGAGAAGTATCTTATTAAACAATGACAGGGTGGATAAAAAAGGAGCTGAAAGAAGATCAGAAAAAAGTATGGCCTACCTTCCCTCTCCAGGTTGGTATTTTTTCACTATTAGACTTCGATCATTCCAAGGTGGAGGGTTCAGCTTTGGAGGATGTCAAGTTGGTTGAAATCGAATTTAAAAGGCATGACCCACACAAAATCATGGAAAACCACCTGGACCAATACAAACTAAAGATATATGTGCATGAAAACTCCCCACATGATGAAATATTCATGGGAGTCATGTATTATGAGGAGGTGATGAACAAATTCCAAACCTTGTCCCTAGATCAATAGGTTGGCTTCCTGAGTTTCCAAAGACACAAACAAAACAACTTGCCTAAAATACTACAAGGAGAATCGATAACCACTTTGCATGCACAGGAATTTGTATATCTAGGCTTTGAATCAGGGAACTTTGGTAAATAGGACACTGAGGAAACCCCAAAGAGTTTTGAAGTTTTGACTCAAGAATTGAAATCTTCATTATCAATTCCACTAAGCCCTTATGTGACGACTCAGCTCGAAGCTTTCCTAAAGAAAGGGAATGATACATCTCCTTCGACACCAGCTACATATACTACCAATATTGTTGAGCAACAACCATCTACGAAGATCGATACTCCTATTACTGCATTGACACCTTTTCATTCTAGTTTCAGAAATCCTAGATTCGAAGTCATTTTTATAAGTGATCTCACCCCAATTTCTCCCGAAGACATGCCTCCTTCAAATTTCTTCTTCAACAAGAAATGAAAGGCCATTGTCAAACGAGAAACACAACAAAAGGATGGGTTAATAACCAAAATGCATAGGATGTTATATGATGGGAATAATTGCGACGATTCATAATTCATGAAGGAAGTTGCATGTTCATTGGGTGCCTTTGCCACCGCAAATCAATGGTCAATGGAAAATTTAGTAGAGAAACTAAGACAAAAAAACTTATTGTTGGGGTAGTTGCAAGATCAAATGATGGCCATGGAACAGACTGTAAAGAATAATATGAGACATGACTTTGAACAAATTAGAGCGTATGACCGACATCAAATCCAACAGTTGTAGGCTAAACTCAAAGAGCTACATCGAAATTCACAGGCCAACAAAGGATTGGTCACTCAACAAGAGGAGTTAATAAATCAATTTCAAGACAAGTTAGAATTGACTAAAGGTACAATAGTAGAGATATCAACTGTTCAGACTCAAGCACTGGAGGTAAATGAAAAATTAGAAATGGCCCAGCAATATCTTTTCATGAAGTTCGATGCCATCCAGAAATGCTACCAGGCAGTAGACCTCGCTCTAAAAGATATATATATTAAAGAAGAAGAAGCTCGCTCAACCCGTTCTAAGTTTCAGGAGGCATCATCTTGGCACAACAAGATAATGTCCCCAATTTTCCTCATCTTTACCCCTCTGAACAAATTAGAGGTGATTTGGACCTGAAGGTATGGGAAACGAATTTAGAAGAGAGCAAGATATTATTCCAGGAGGTGAAATATGCTCGTCAAAAATAGTTATCATCCTTAGACAAAAAACTGATTGATTTTGAGGGAATCAGTATCATGGAGGCCCCAGGGAAAATTGATATTGCAACGAACCAACATAATTCTAAGAATAACAAGGAAGAAACTTTGGAAGCCATTCAGGAAATGAGACAGACTGACCTCCTTAAGATTAATAAGTGGCTAGTGTGTAACAACCCTAGTTGAACAATTGTTTAAGGATTATTAAGTAAAAATTAATTAGGGGAGTAATCATCTTAATATGGTATTAATTAAACAGGATAGGTATAATAATACTAATTAAATAATTATTAATTAATTAATGGTTGCAATTTGATTAATTAACTGATTAATTAACTACCTATTACATTTAATAACATGAGTATTAAATTTAATAGATTAATAAGTTATATTGTTTAAATTAAAAGGTTACGTACACAACAAGGGATAACTTATTAATTACGAGAGGATGAAATAATAAAGGAAAGGATAAGGGGCATTAACGGGGAGTAGGTAAGGAAGTAAATGCATGAGTCGGTGAAGGAGGAATATGGAGGGAAGGAGGTTTACGAGAGGATCAGTCTACGGGAGATTGGGGGATTGATTTTGGGGGATGTTGGATTTGCAGAGAGGAGTGGAGTTTTGGAGTGGGATTGTATCAGTACAGGCACCGGGGTTGCTGGAGGTTTTGGGAACGGGGGCCAGGATATCCATATGATATCCTGGAGCTAGGAAGTTACCTAGTTGGCAGGGTGGAACTAGGTTTTGGGCAGTGTTTACACAGTGCAGCAGCGGTCAAGAAGGCAAGCGGACAAACAAAGGGTTATTAGCATCAGACCCAGGTATTTAAAAGTATGCATTGTTTTTAATCTGTTATAAAAATTTATTATTCGTTGTTAAATTTAAGTTACTGAAGTTATTATTATGAAGATTATTATTCTGTTATGAAGTTACTGCCTTAGTTTATGTAATATCCAAATAGATTTAAACATCAATTTATTTAAGGATTAAGGAAGGTGATATCCCAAAAAATTCCTTCTGAACTCGGTTTGGACATTACGAGTTTGTTGTAGTACCTTTCGGATTGACCAATGCACCAACAATATTCATGAGCCTCATGAACGACGTATTCTGGAAGTACTTAGACCATTTTGTACAAGTCTTTTTAGATGACATCCTCATCTATTCCAAGAATGAAAGCGAACATGAGGAACACTTGCGAATAGTGTTGTCCTGCCTTAGAGAGAAAAAATTGTATGGGAAGTTGTCGAAGTGTTCCTTCTTCCAGAAAGAGATCCACTATTTAGGTCATATCATTTCCGGCAAAGGAATCTCTATGGACCCGGAAAAGGTAAAGGCCATTATGGAGTGGCCAGTGCCGAAAAATGCCCATGAAGTGAGAAGCTTCATGGGACTAGTAGGTTATTAATGGAGATTTGTAGAAGGATTCTCAAAAATAGAGAAACCCATCACCACTTTGCAACGCAAGGGGGTCAAGTATGAATGGACAGAAGAATGTGATAGTGCATTCATTGAGCTTAAGAGGTTACTAACTAGTGCGCCAATTCTACGAGTGCCGGATATGGAAAAGGACTTCACGGTCTGCACGGATTCCTTGAAGCAAGGGTTGGGGGCCGTGCTAATGCAGGATGGAGGAGTGATAGCTTATGTGTCAAGGAAGTTGAAGAAGCATGAAGAGTTATATGTGATTCATGATTTAGAGTTGGCAGCTTTAATGCTAGCTCTGAAACTTTGGAGGCACTATCTTGTTGGGAAAAACTTTGAGCTCAAAATGGACCATCAAAGTTTAAAACATCTCTTCACTCAAAGAGATCTGAATGCCAGGAAAAGGCGATGGAGTGAGTTTATGAGTGAGTACAATTTTGGTATTTCGTACATCAAGGGAAAGGAAAATGTGGTCGCAAATGCCTTGAGTAGGAGACCATGTATCTTCTCCTTGGTAACCTTAAAGGTCAATCTGAGGGAACATGTGTTGACAGAACTCCCCAGAGACAGTTGGTATTTAAAGGTTACTTCAAACCTCCAGAGAAGGAGGCAGTTAGACCCAAAGTATGAAGGATATAGTCTGGAAACAGACAGATTGTTAAGATATAGAGGAAGGATGTACATCCCTGAGAATGGGGATATTCGAAGCATCATACTGAAGGAAGCCCATAGAGCACTTTATTGTACACATCCGGGTGTGAAGAAGATGTACGCAGATATGAGGAAGCTCTTCTTCTGGGTGGGCATGAAGCACAATGTAGTCCATTGAGTCACCAAATGCCTGGAGTGTCAACAATTGAAAGCTGACCACCATCACCCAGCAGGCCTCCTACAACCACATGATGTCCCTATGTCCAAGTGGGAAGTCATCTCTATGGATTTTGTGATGGGGTTGCCGCTCACATCCCATAGACACAATGCCATTCTTGTGATAGTGGATAAGTTAACCAAGAGTGCTCATTTCATTCTGATTAGAGACACTTACGATGTCACTGATGTGGCACGTGTGTTTGTAAGCGAGGTTATGCGTTTGCATGGGATACCTAGGAAGATCATTTCAGATAGGGACACCATATTCACTTCTAGGTTCTGGACAAGTTTACAGTCAGCGTTGGGGACTTAGCTGAACTTAAGCATAGATTATCATCCTGAAACACATGGGAAAACTGAGAGAGTAAATCAAGTCATGGAAGACATGCTTAGGATGTATGTAATGGATAATCAAACCTAGTGGGAGAAGTACCCACATTTGGTAGAGTTTGCCTACAATAACAGTTATCATAGCTCCATCGGAATTCCACCCTACGAAGCTTTGTACGGGAGGCCATGCAGAACTCCATTGAGTTGGGATAGACTAGAAGACCGAGTAACAGTTGGGCCAGAATTGATTCAAGAAATGGAGGAACAAGTGATTCAGATTAGGTAGAGATTAAAGGAAGCACAAGATAGGCAGAAAAGCTATGCGAATGCACACAAGACCGACCAAAGTTATGAAGTGGGAGACCAGGTTTTCATTCGTATCAGGCCTAATAAGAGTACCATACGGTTCGGGAAGGGGACAAAGTTGTCACCTCGATTTATAGGACCATTCAGGATCCAAGAGAAAATTGGACCCGTTGCATATCGTCTCGTACTGCCACCCCACTTGCATAAAACTCATAATGTATTTCATGTATCTGTTTTACATCATTATGTTGCTAATGAATCACATAAAATAAATTGGAAGGAATTGCAGGTATCAGACGTGGGAACCCTCACGGTAGAACCGTTACGCATATCGGACCATAGAGTCCGACAGCTCAGGAACTGTCTGGTAGACCAAGTTAAGGTCCAGTGGGACAAGTATAGTCCAGGATCTGCTACTTGGGAAGACGCCGAGACACTACGACGAGACTATCCCTCACTATTTTGACCACCTCGAGAACATGTTTCTCAAAGGTGGGGTGTATGTAACAC
>ML777769.1:690037-737993 GCA_009831015.1 Picea engelmannii | reverse complement strand
TAGCTACACATGCATTTCTTGTACATATACACTAGTATGTATGAGTTTTCTTGACTTACTTACTGATAATGTCGGTTACTTTTTATGAATGTGTGAACCATGTTTCTTTTCCTTTGTACCATAAGATACCTTAACTTCGGGACAAAGTTTCCTGAAGGGTGGGTGTATGTAACAACCCTAGTTGAACAAATGTTTAAGGATTATTAAGTAAAAATTAATTAGGGGATTAATCGTCTTAACATGGTATTAATTAAACATGATAGGTATAATAATACTAATTAAATAATTATTAATTAATTAATGGTTACAATTTGATTAATTAACTAATTAATTAACTACCTATTACATTTAATAACATGAGTATTAAATTTAATATATTAATAAGTTATATTGTTTAAATTAAAAGTTTACGTACACAACAAGGGATAACTTATTAATTACGAGAGGATGAAATAATAAAGGAAAGGATAAGGGGCATTAAGGAGGAGTAGGTAAGGAAGTAAATGCATGAGTCGGTGAAGGAGGAATATGGAGGGAAGGAGGTTTATGAGAGGATCATTCTACGGGAGATTGGGGGATTGATTTTGGGGGCTGTTGGATTTGCAGAGAGGAGTGGAGTTTTGGAGTGGGATTGTATCAGTACAGGCACCGAGGTTGCTGGAGGTTTTGGGCACGGGGGCCAGGATATCCATATGATATCCTGGAGCTAGGAAGTTACCTAGTTGGTAGGGTGGAACTAGGTTTTGGGTAGTGTTTACACAGTGCAGCAACAGTCAAGAAGGAAAGCGGACAAACAGAGGGTTATTAGCATCAGACCCAGGTATTTAAAATTATGCATTGTTTTTAATCTGTTATAAAAATTTATTATTCGTTGTTAAATTTAAGTTACTGAAGTTATTATTATGAAGATTATTATTCTGTTATGAAGTTACTGCCTTAGTTTATGAAATAAATTGATGTTTAAATCTATTTGGCTATTACATAGTGAACCCAAGTTCACAGTCCCATGCCATAACTCAAGAAGTGAAAAGAATCAAAGAAAGACTACCTCAAGTGGAAAGAAAATTATACATTTAAGAGGTGAATGAAACCATTGAGACATCAAAAATAGTGGTGGAATTCTTATATAGATGCAACCAATGCATTAAGCATGGGAAAGAAAGCACAGTGGTGAGGAAGTAAGAAAGTGTCATTGCATTACTAAATATGGCTGAAGGGATAGATGGAAACAAAACTATAATGACCAAGACGTTGTGCCAAATTATCAATAATATCAGACGACATATGTGTCCGACCTAAAGGAATGAGGAAAGGAAGTGTTTCAGATAGCAGACGAAGAGATAAAAGAGATTGCCAACAAAGCTCATCATTCTCTATGCACTGTTTTCTTATTTCAAATATTTGATATTTTTAATTATAAGAAGTGCAACCTTTTGAGTTGTGACCATTTTGTATAAATACATAGATTGAATATCTATTCAAGGATGCTTCTTGCTGAATGTAATAGAGAAAACTATCATTATTGAGTATTAATACAAGTGCAAACAAAGATTCCAAATTTTGTTTAGTTTGGGTTATGTGTTTCTTCAGTTTTTCCATATCTCAACATTTCCTTATGTAATTCCTTGATAAAAGTTTAAATACAATTTAGTATCACAACTACTGTAATCTTATTATATCATTAATTCATTAAGTAAGTAGTTTTTCCTCTGTGTTTACTGTGAGTAAAATAAGACCTGCAAGCTGTGTGGATTACTGTATGTTATACTTTATTCAAGGGTACACTATCTATTTTCTTCCACTGCAACAAGGTGAGACTCTTCAACAATTGATGCCTTGCTTTGTTTAACATTTATTTTTTATTTTTCTCTCACACCATTCGATATTACAATTTCGACTCAGACACGAAATACGGCCTCTGTGCTGCTATACTGTTAATTTCATTTAAGGAATTTTTTCTCATATAACTAAGGTAGAAAAATAACTCTTTAAAAACACTCTCTTTAAACTTTCATGATGCCTAACATTAATCATTGAGCCTTCAGTTTAATATCAGGAACAACATATTTTTGGCACCACTGCTGGGGACAGAGAAACGAAGTTATTTTTCCCTGGGAAAACAACAAGGTAAGATTCTATATTTGATAGTGAACAAAGATTGAATACACAAGTAAGTATCTTTTTTATCTTTCACTTGGCGACTCCACCTCAGATAAACTGACAATTGGTTGAAAGAATAGTAGAAAGAATCCTTACCATAATCAGAGCACACCTGTATCAGATCCTGGAAGGTTGTTGAAACCAAAAGGATATCTCAAATCGACTACTGCATCAATAGGTAAAATATACCAACCCAAAGTTGAACAGGTTAATGATAAGGTTCTAGTTGAAGAACTAACCCCTTAAGAGAATTCTAAACAAGCACCCTCTGTGGAGGCATCAACTAGTAAACCCGAGGCTAGGTTTGAGAACCCAGAGGTAATTGTACCCAAAATAAAGATTGATATTGACTTGAATGATACTCCTAACGGTCAGAACAAAATATCCCCCTCTATACCCATTGGCGTTAATACTCTGTCAACCTCATCCGTGCCCGAGGTAAAGGTTTCATTTCTCCGAAACCCTAAAGAACATATTTTATACGATGATTCATCCTCTATTGGTTCTACTATTTATACATCTTGTAAGTCTGAGGAAACCAATCCACACTTTCCTTTTCCTCCTCTTCTAGACTTTTCATCTCCTAAGGACCTTTTTCCAGAATTTCCTTTTCCACATCCCGAAGAAATTGAAAGGTCACCACTTCGGTCCCTCGAAGTTTTTGAAAACCCTATTTTTTCCCAAAGCCCGTCCCCTAGACTTCCAATGGTTGTTGCTAGAGGAGGTGGTGTTGGAGGCAGAGGAGAAGGTGGAAAAGGTCAAGGACAACCTCCACCGCCTAGAATTTTTTCCAAGGTAGCTACCAGATATTCTCCCTTGGTCCTTCCTTCCATCCTTCATGATTTTCCCGAAAATTATATGAATAACTTACCGAAATTTATGGGAGAAGGATATTTAACCACAATAGAGCACATAACCTTTTTCGGTCAGTTTGCTGATATCCTTGGCATCGAGCATGAAGATTTTTACTCAAGGATTTTAGTACAAACCTTCGAAGGACAAGTAAGAACCTGGTTTCGAGGACTCCCTGTAGGATCCCTACGGTCATATGATGACCTAGAAAACACATTTTTAAGACAGTGGGGAGAAAAGAAAGACCATATTTATTATTTGATTGAATTAAGGGATTTAAGAAAAAGGAATTTTGAGTCGGTTCTTGAATTTAATCATGGGTTCAACAAACTGTACAATAATATCCCATCTGAAGTTAAACCCTCTCAACATGCAGCAAAGGTAACGTTGGAGTTACTTCACACACACACCTCCTCTTAAGAGAGAAGATTTTCCTATTGGAGTTACTTCACACACACACCTAGGATTTATTTTTCCTAAGGGTTTTCCTTGTTTATTATTTATAATTAGTCATTATCCAGTCTCCTATAATTTAGGGGAGAACATTCCACCTGGAGAATATTCTCTTTTAGTTGATACTTCAGTTTGACTAGTTGAGTTGAGTTTAGATGTTGCATTGGTTTTGTCACCATGCAACATTGGGATAAACACCATGATAATTCAACCTTGCCTTAGTATCATCACCAAAGTGGTGCATTATCCTTGATTCCCTGAGTTAACTCCTCACTACTCTCTTTTCAGTCAGTTAGCTGAAGACTAGTTGACTAGTTAACTCAACTAGGTGGAAGTTCACTCCTGTAACTTCCTGAGAGACTAGACTAGGTGGAAATTCACTCCCGTAACTGCTGGTGTATGTATATATCAATATATACCAACACTATGGTGCATTGGTTATCCTCCAATATAACTCATTGATTTATACAAAGTATATCATGTGTAAATTATTCATTATTGACAACGGTTAATGAAAATTCTTTCATTCTTTCTCTCCTTCTTCTTTCTCCAATTCTCTCTGCAAATGTGTCTATTATTGTTTAGCTAGATATATTCTATGCATTTTCAACACATTTACATGGTATCAGAGATGACAGACTGCTAAGAAAAATCTACACCAAAACTTTTTGCAGGTGAAAAAGATTGAAGACAACGAAAAGATGGAATTCCAAAAAGAATTCATTCTTACACCTTACAACTATTTTGCATGGAAGTAGAAAATAGCCATACATATCCAAACCAGAGGTTTGTACAGGTTAACCTTGAATACATATACAGAAACGAAATCATCCATAGAAAAATCGAAGTATTTAAATCACATGGATGAGGCACTTAGAACAATTTGCAGTCTTATTTATCTCGATCTCCTTTTTCACATATCTTCCTGTAAGACTCCAAATGAATCCTAGACCACCTTGGAAGGGATATTTGGAAACCAGGATGATATGAGGGGACACATGATGGAGGTAGGGATGCTCACATTGGATCCAAAAATCTTCGACAATATCCAAGTTTTCTTTACAAAATTCAAGGATTTACTGTCACAACTCAAAGCTTGCGGGGTTGATAAATCGAAGGAGGAGAAACAAATGGTTCTCACCATTCTCTCCAATATTGGTCCTGAACTCTCTATATTCATATCCACATTCCATACTGTCATATTCCCCTCTGGAGCCACTTGGAATATGCCTTCTCTTGAGGACTTTATCGAATCCCTAACACAAGAGTAAACTAAGCTCATCAACATAGGCATGATCAAAGGCCCAAGGGATCATGCAATCACTATGCATGATGTTAGCCACAAATATCAGAAATATAAAGATAAATATAAACGGAAATTTCATGCACATACGAAGAAAGAAGGGTACACAAAACCCTTCACCAATGCCTCCAGATCCAAAGGAGAAAAGGGAAGAAAAGGAGAGAAATGCATGTACTGTCACAAAGGATTCCATCCAGAATCCGCATGCATGCCAAAAAAAAGAGATATGATGTCTCAAATACTTAAAAAAAACAAACTTGGAGATCGCATCCCCAAGGGTGCAAAGAAGAAGAAGGCAGAAGATCTGAATTCCAAGAAAGGCAATTCTAGCCATGCCTTGATTACAATCAACTCCTCTCCTGATGCTTGGATCGTAGATTCAAGAGCGTCACATCACATGGATGCCTCAAAAGAAATATATTCTTCATTGGATGCATGCAAAGGTCCTCCTATTCTAATGGGGGACAACTCTTCTATCGAAGTCACCGACAAAGGAAGGATTGAACTCACCAATGGAACCTTCGAGAATGTGTTGCACGTTCCCAAACTTTCTGTCAACCTTATCTCTGTGTATCAGATGATGAGTTCTGGCACTGGAAATAAATTCATCTTCACACCAAATTTTTTGGACATCTACGACATGCAAACCAACTCTAGGGTTGCAACCGGTGAGGTAAATCATCAGTCTATATTGTATACATTTTCTGAATTCATTGAACCCGATTCTTCTTTACTGCTTACTCATGCTGATGAAAGTAGTAGGATATGGCACAAAATGTTTGAACATTTGAATTTTATATACATGCAACAACTTAGAAAGAATAGATTAGTTGATGGTCTACCATACATCCATTTCTCCAAGGGAGTATGTGAGAGGTGTGTTCTCGGAAAACACCCTCAAGAGAAATTCGACAAAGGAAAGTCTCAGCGAGCTTCCACACCTTTAGATCTGATCCATAGTGACCTTATGGGTTCTATTCCACATCCATCCATTAGAAAAGCATCGTTTGTTCTCATTTTTGTTGATGATTTCTCATGTTTTACTTGGATCTACTTTCTCTGGAAAAAGTCCGAGGTCTTTCAACACCTCAAAGATTTCAAAGCCTTGTTTGAGACACAGTCCGGAAAGAAGATCAAAATCCTCTGAAATGATAATGGGGGAGAGTATGTAAATCATGAGATCCATAATCTTTGCCATGAGGCAGGGATCCAGTTGCAACACAAAGTTCCCTATACTCCGCAACAAAACATATTTGTTGTGCATAAAAATAGATCTCTAAAGGAGATGGCATCTTGCATGCTGCATGCAAATTCACTACCATAGAGACTATGGTCTGAAGCACTTAATTGTGCAACATACATACAAAACAGATCTCCTCATAGACCTGTCGAGGATAAGACCCCCTATGAGGCTTGGAGCGGCCTCAAACCGAAAGTGACCCACTTTCGCATTTTTGGTTCATGTGCATGGGCCCATATTCCCTCTAAAAAGAGGAAGGCACTTGATCCACAGAGCATTGAGTGCATTTTTGTTGGATACCTTGACGATGTGAAGGGATATTGGCTTATTGACCTTTCCTCAGACTGGATAATCATTGAGCATAGTGTCCAATTCAAGGAAAGTGTCTCGCATGTACCTCAGTAGCCGCATGCAGACACCTTCACTCTTACACATGTCCGAGATGATGAGCATGCACATGCCGACTCTTCTTCAGATGAGATTTATGATTCAAAGGACTTAGATGATTCATATTTAGATTCACTACAGTTGGATGAAAAGTCAGAGCATCCATATGCAGTTGCAGAGCCAGAGAAGCGGCCCAAGTGGGCACATACTACTCTTCAGGTTGCAGGGGATCTCGTTGGTGATCCAACCGATACTAGGAGGACTCGAGCTGATTTCGAGGAGACTCCTGTTGCACTCACTTCCACTGAACCATTTCCCTCCATGCATATTTTATTTGTTAAGTCTTCAGATTCACAGTCTTATGGCGAGGTTGTTGGAAATCCATTTTTGTAATCCGCCATGCAGGTGGAGTACAAATCCTTCCTCGAGAACCAGACTTGGGATATCGTTCCCCTTCCTTATGGGAGGAAACTTGTTATATGTAGATGGGTCTACATGACCAAGAGTGTAACAGATGCACATATCAGCGGATACAAAGCCAGGATTTTCTCCAAAGGCTTTCAGTAGGTTCATGGTATTGAATTTGATGAGACCTTCACTCCAGTAGCGAATATGGATTCCATACGATTGGCACTTTCCATTGCGACAACCAAGGGATGGGAAGTCCATCAGATGGATGTGAAGAATGCATTTCTTCACGGTGATCTCTCTGAGGAGATCTACATGGAGCAACCCCAGGGATTTATGCAAGACTCATCTTTGATCTGTCGATTGAAGAAGTCTCTTTATGGCCTCAAGCAGGCCCTGAGGGCATGGTATGAGAAGATGAAATCCTACCTGTTGTCACAGAAATTTGTACATTGAAAATCAGACCCAAATGTCTACATGCTTAGGATGACTGATTCACTTCTACTTTTAGTTCTATATGTTGATGATTTGTTGATCACCAGGTGCTCGACTTCAACAATTGTTGCATTCAAGAGGATTCTACATGACATGTTTTTAATGATGGACATGGGTCCACTACACTTTTTCCTTGGACTCGATATTAGTCAGGATGCATCAGGCATCAAACTGTCTCAAGCCAAGTATGCATGAGATCTCCTTGAGAAATTTCACATGACAGATTGCAATTTTTCTCCGACTCCTTTCCTATCAGGAGTCAAACTTGAGGATGGCAGGGAGACTCCATTGTTTGATATCACACTATAGAGAAAGCTAGTTGGGATCCTGTTGTATCTCACACACTCTAGACCAGACCTCTCATATACAGTTGGCACAGTTTCTAGGTTCATGCAGGAGTTACATGAGCTACATTGGAAAGCTACAAAGAATATCATTCGATACGTACAGGGAACCATAACCTTTGGGATTCATTATGCAGCATAATCTATATTAGATCTCATCAGGTTTACTGATTCTGGCTAGGCTGGCAATATAATTGATCGAAAGTCCACATCTGATTACTCACTCAGTCTTGGTTCCGGGCCTACCTGTTGATCGAGCAAGAAGAAAGCTTCCATTGCTCTATCTTAAGACAAGGTAGAGTACAAAGGAATAGTTAAAATAACCATTCAGGCTATGTGGCTACAACATTTTCTCACTGAGTTGGGAATTCAGTGTCATCAACTGATCGTCATCTAGTGTGACAACCAGAGCAATCTAAAGTTATGCAGAGATCCAGTTCAGAGGCAGTGAACGAAGAACATAGAGATCCACATTCACTACATCGGGGAACTAGTCCACAAGGGGATCATCGAATTATAGTTATGTCCTTTATCAGAACATATGACAGACATATTCACCAAGACCTTCACTAAGTAGAAGTTCCATCTTTGCGAAGTCGTCTTGGAGTGAAGGACGTAGTTGTTTAACAACTGTAGTTCTTCTTTTTACATACATTGTACCTTGAGGGGGGGGGGTTTCCGATGAGGTTCTCCCTCTTTCCTCACTGTTGGCCCTTGACCAAGTTTTGGAGAACTTGGTTCATGTTTGACCAATTTTGGGACCTCGACAGGTTGGTCAAAGGTGAAGTGGAAATCGTGGGATATTGCCCCCTTTTTAGGGAATTTTGGGTTTAAGGTTTTATGTAATGGGTATGGGATGTCGGCCCATGGGTTTACCCATGAATTATCCCCTTTTGAAATGTATAAATAGAAAGATATGTGATGTGAGAAACACACACACACACACACACACACTAGATCTAGAGGATCTAAGGAAGTGATGCTAAGTGCAAGTGATTGTAAGAGGCTTTGTGCATATTGTATGTCAAGACTTGCAAGGCTAAGTGCAAGTCACCTGTAGTGCTTTGTGCATAGACTGTGTAAGTCTTTGTGCTATGACCTAACTTGGGGAAGGAGGATCTGGCGAGGTGTGTGCAGATATCCTGTTCTATGAGGAGTGGGGTTTTGGGCTTTGTGCATGTAAGAAGATTGACAAAATATAATAAAGAAGATGAAGAGTTGGTGGACGTAGCCCCACACTGGTGTGAACAACGTATATCATATGTTGTGGTTGCTTTGTGCATTATCGTTGTTATGTTATTGATGTGATTTATACTTAGTGAAATGATATATGTTAGATGCATCTGATATAGTAGCTTAGTGCTTAGTAATGTGAATTAATTCTAGATCTGATCTATTTCTATATGTTAAGTGCTTTGATGTATTAGATCTTGTTGAATACTGCATTGTTCTGTAATTAGGGTTTGGATCTGCGATGTGAATAAGGGTTAAAGACTAATGAATGTTAAATACTAAGTTCTCTTTTAATTATTGTGATCACAGATCTATGTCCTAGCTAGGTTGTAGACATCTGAGTCCTACAATCCCCCCTACGTCTACCTTGGGTGAGACTTCATCTGCTTCGCAAGTGTTGTCGAAAGGACAGGTATTTATGGTTTTGTTGGTGCACTGTTGAAGCGTTGAACCCTAGGTATGCCTTTGTGCCAACAAAATGTTTCCATTGCTGAGACCTTAAACCATGATTGTTGGGAACTGAAGAAAAGAGAAATCTTTGTGCGTAGATCTGTTGCTGTAGTGCGCAATATTCTACTTGACTTGTGAAGATATGTGCTAAGAAGAGAATTCTGATCTGAATAAAAGAGGTAAGATCTTGCATCTTTGTGCTACGATAAAGGTAATATGAGTGGAATTTTTTTCTAAAGAATGGATCTAGGTATGTTTGATAGATTTTGTCCTAGTCTGAAAACTAGGGAACAAATAGAAGAAAGAAGATTTGATATGAATAGATCTGATAGAAATAGTGAAAGATATGTTATTCCTATGCATAGAAAGGATTGTTGGACTAAAAAATGGATGTAGGATCCTAGAAATAAATTTTTGTAGGTTCCTCATTGTGATCCCAATGTGCAGTACAGGAAAGGTTGGGGATCGTTTAATAGAAAGAGAGGATTAACTCTTTGTTATAGTTGTAGAAGACCAGGACATATTTCTAAGGAATTCCCTAGAAGAAACCCCATTTTTCTTTGTTATAAAGCCGTGGATCATGAAGTTTTGGATTTCCCTAGAATGATTACTAAAGTTGGACAGATGAATATGAGACAAGAAAACCCCGAGAAAGGTCAAGAGACTAAGAATATGCTCAAGAACTAGAAATAATCAGAGACTGCATTATTGCAGATAAAAGAAACCCTGAATGATCACAGAGACATCAACTTATCAGAGGTATTAAAAGAGAAGGAGTGCATAGAAACAAGAATAGGAGACTTTGACATAGACTGTGTCCTGGATGAGGAAACACAGGTGAATATCATGACAGAAAGTGCTATGGTTCCTTCACTGGGAGGAATAGGATTGTTTAAAGGGAAGATGATAACCCTTTATGGAATACTTACCTAGATACCTATGAGTGCTCATGGATTTTCAACAGGAGAATAATTTGAGGTTGCTAAGTTTGTTGAGAACAACGCCCCATTTGTTATTTTGCTAGGAAAAACTTGGGTTGAGAAAGATCAGATACAAAGGAAACAAGAAGAGGAAGCTCTTGAAAAGAAAAAGAAAGAACTAAGAGATTTTATGGCTAGGAGAATAGCACACTTAATAGGAGAACAAGATGACAAGTCGAAGCTACTAAGGGCTAGAGACCGGACTGTCGAAGTTGAAATAACAAGGGAAGACTTGAAACACTTTTCCATACAGGAGAATAGAGCACCTACCCCAGAAAGAGAAGAAGTATTACCCTCGAACCCTTTGAAAAACCCTCCACAGTGAGAAGTTACCATGCCAAGAAGAGATAAGAAAAAGAATGGAAAGAGGAATCCAGAGATGCAGATCACAAGAAAGAAGGCCAGAAAGATCAGTAAGAAGAAAGAAAATTTAGAGAAATTGCAGGAAGTTCCAGAGAGGACTTCGTAGAAGGAAGGTTTGCAGAACTGGAACTTTGTCGGGATATCAGAATAGCGTATATTGGCACTTCTCCATGACGAAGAAATATGACCATTGGAGGCATCCCGACCATTAGAACGACGCTCCAAAACGGCTAGAAACATAGTTATTGCTGGAAAGATCGCCCTTGGACCGTTGGTACCACACCATAATGGATGGAATTTCATTGATTGATGCATTCCTTCTCATTGGAGGAGTACATTACACTGTTTTCTATTTGGTCCATCACATATCCCACCAAGTACAATTTCGCAAATTGTTATTATCAGAGACCCCAAAGAACTAGTTTCTTTCGCACCGTTCTTATTGAGACCTCTCCGTAGATTCGAATTCCTTGAGTGTTTGTCTGCCTACCCGAGCTATCTGATTACAAGTGTGTATGTCGGATGAATTTAGCACAGTCAAGCATTCTATAAAATAGATTCTCATTGACCTCATCATTGAGAAGGTCATTTCCGTAGGACTACAAGCTTCATCGACAAGAGGATTGCAAGCCACCACATTGACTGCACGTCGATTTGGGCCATCCCAAACTACGATAGAGAAACGAACCAAGCATCATGATTCCTTGTTGAATACGAATCTCATCCCATATATCCCACCTCTGGCTGGAACGGTTATTCAAGATAGTGTCTCGAGGGACTTCGACTACACCTTTATCATTGTGTACCTCCTGAAGGGGATACACGCAGTTGGACCACTATTAGGAAATATTCTAATGTTGAAGATCATTGACTTCAACTTAGGATATCATAAGAACTATGGAATGCTCACACCATATAAGTATTTGACCAAGACAAAGGGGAAGAAGTTGAAGATATTCCCCCAACTGTGGAGTATGGACATCAAGAGGGCCACTATCCTGAACGTGATGGAGATACCACACTTTGGAAGGCATCAGGAGGTTAACGTGTGCCTTAAAATCCTATTGTCTTGCTTCCATGGTGGTTACCTATGGTTGGAAAAATTCATCACCATAGATGCTACGTTGATCCATTGGATCACCGGATTAAGCATGCAAGGACCAAACCCACAAGAATTATATCCAGGGAAGGTTTCAGATTGTGTCTTGATGCAGAGAATCAAAGACACCTATGGAAATGTGGAGAAGGGGAAGCGAGGCTACAAGGTAGCCTCCACTTAGAATGGGACAGTGCACCTAGCCTGCCAGTGGACCGTTGGTAAGCTAGTAAGGAAGAACAAACCGATATGGGTCACGAGGTTTGTTGTTGACCTCACAGGAAAATGCATTGAAGGCCTACAAATGAACTGGACGAGCTACCTCGTCAACCAGTTATACCAAGACTATCGCGAAGCTTAGGATCAGGGCTATGAGTTCCATTTCAGTTGGTTGTTGATCCTTATCGCCTTCATTTCTTGGGAGATGCCGGAAGGTGCGACATTCCATGAAATTGAGCCATCCGAACCCTTAGCTGCGAAGTTCAGTACACTCTAGTATTCGAGCGACATGGATAAGAAATGGCAGTCAAACGCGGTGTTCCACACCTATTACCTGTAGCTGAAGAGAGCCATTGAATCTTCCCCTCACATGACACCAAATACACTGCATCGGTTTAATCCATTTGTGAAGTTTCACACTGATAGGAATTTTATATATATCATTGTGCGTAGAGACGAACATAAGGACGAACTCCAGTCTTATTACAAACTCATCGAGGAAGATATGGAGGAAATCACTAAGGAGTGGCCTACAAAATTAGTGGTACTAGTAGAAGATATAAATCTCTCCAACCATGACATCATCAGAAGTCAGTTGTTCATCCAAGAGGAATATACTGTACCTTGCAGCAGCATGAAGAAAAAGAAGGAAGATGTGCAGGAAATAAACAATGTATTGGTGAAGACTGCGTCTGATTCACCTAGAGATGATGAAGTAAGACAAGATAAGTTAGGGGAAGAAGATAATCATAATCAAGGTGAAGTAAAACCACCTAGGGATCCCATTGATGAGGCTGAGACATCCAAGAAAATAAAGGTTTCCCCCACGAAACCTTCATCGCGAAAGAAATCCAAAGCTAATAAGCCTAAGATTCAGACTATGCTCACGGTGGATGACGTTGACCTCATCATCGACGTCGTATCAGATACAACAAAATATATTTTACAGTGAAATGAAGCAAAACAATAAACCATGTATGATCGCATCGACGTAGAGATGAAAGGGGTATAGCAATCCCTCTACTCCAGCCCCACAGTGCCCACTACGCCTTCATCATCTGAAGGGATTAATTTGGGAGATGAACCTACCTAACTATGCAGACTAGCAGATGTGACAGAATATCACCTTTTTCGTTTCCAAGAGGAAAAATAACAAGCCACAGAGGCCTTAAAGGAAGAAAAAGAAGAATCCATAGAGAAACACCGGGTTGCACAACAATAAAAAGATTCCCTCCAAGTGAAGTTTGCAAAGGATAGAGCACAAATCTAGAAGGAGAAAGAAAAATTGCTCGCAGAGTAGATCGGAGTTAAAGAAGCAGTCCCTAGAGAAATTCACTCTATGATGGGCTTAGAATAGATGGAAGAAGACCCACTGGAGAGTCAAGTGGGGAAGTTGGCTGAAGCCATTCAACAACTCCAATAAAGAGTCACATAACTGGAACTACAAGCTGTGACAAACTCTCCTCAGGAAGTGCAAGACCAAAGAGAAGAAACTTCCTAAAGCACAATCCAAAGAATCAAGGCATTTTCCTTGGAATGCAAACAACTTAGTAGTCAAAGTGCGTAGACCTATGAGCGCCTTGCAGAGGACTCTGAATTAAGGACACTGGAGTCACAACTCCATGAGGAAAAGTAGCAAGCAACAACAGTGCAAGCACAGTTGAAGCCACAGTCAGTGGTCAAAAGGATGAAAAGAGCCTAAGAATATTGCACAGTTCAACAACAGGTCCATGCCATCTAGAGCAAGGTCATGGAAGTAACCTAGAGGCTCCAACCAGTGTAGGATGAAGCTTGCACACTTTTTGAAGAAATTGAAGTATGAGGTGCAGAACTGGAACAATTGGTCACCACAATAGAACAACGCTTGGAAGGAACTATGACCGATAAAGTTATTGAAGAGTTCATTGAGTAGGAGGCTCTGGCGAAGCAATAGGTCGAGGCAACTCAAGCTAAGCTCGAGGCCTTCGAGGCAGAGTTACCCAGATCAGAGTGACTCGGTATGAGTCAGAGGTGAGTGTTGGGGGCCTGTTGGCCCTTGACCAATTTTTGGAGAACTTGGGTCATGTTTGACCATTTTTGGGACTTCAATAGGCTGGTTGAAGGCAGAGCGCAAGGCAAAGTGAAGATCGCGGGATCTCACCCCCTTTTTAGGGAATTTTCAGTTTAGGGTTTTATTTAACGGGTATGGGATGTTAACCCGTGGGTTTACCCATGCCTTGGCCCCTTTTTCAATATATAAATAAAAAGCTAGGCGATGTAAGAAACACACACACACACACACTAGATTTAGAGGATCTACGCAAGTGATTTTAAGTGCAAGTGATTGTAAGAGGGTTTGTGCATATTGTATGTTGAGACTTGTAGGGATAAGTTCAAGTCACCTGTAGTGATTTGTGCCCAGACTGTGTAAGGCTTTTTGCTATGACATAACTCGGGGAAGGAGGATATAGAGAGGTGCACACAAATCTCCTGTCCTATGTGGAGTGGGGTTTTGGGCTCTATGCATGTAAGAAGATTGACAAAAGATAATAAAGAAGATGAAGAGTTGGTGGACGTAGCCCCACACTGGGGTGAACCACGTATATCCTATGTTGTGGTTGCCTTGTGAATTATCGTTGTTATGTTATTGATGGGATTTATGCTTAGTGCAATGATATATGTTAGATGCATATGATATTGTAGCTTAGTGCTTAGTAATGTGAATGAATGCTAGATCTGATCTATTTCTATATGCTAAGTGCTTGGATGTATTAGATCTTGTTGAATACTGAGTTGTTCTATAATTAGGGTTTGGATATCCGATGTGAATAAGGGTTAAAGAATAATGAATGTTAACTGCTAAGTGCTCTTTCAAGTATTGTGATCACAGATCTGTGTCCCAGCTAGGTTGCAGACATATGAGTCCTGCAACCCCCCCTACCTTTACCTTGGGTGAGACTTCATCTACTTCGCAGGTGTTTCCAAAAGGGCTAATAGTTAGGGTTTTGTTGGTGCATTTGTTAAGAGTTGAACCCTGGGTCTGCCCCTGTTCTAGCACTCACTTTATTTTCAGTGTATCTTTTGTACTTGGGTACCTAACATGGCCTCGTTGTTGGGACCCAATCTTTATTTTCACCATAGTGATGTTCAGAGGGGGTGTTGGAGTTACTTCACACACCTAGGATTTATTTTTCCTAAGGTTTTTCTTTGTTTATTATTTATAATTAGTCATTATCCAGTCTCCTATAATTTAGTGGAGAATATTCCACCTGGAGAATATTCTCTTTTAGTTGACAATTCAGTTTGACTAGTTGAGTTGAATTTATATGATGCATTGGTTTTGTCACCATGCAACATTGGGATCATCACCATGTTAATTTGACCTTTCCTTGGTATCATCACCATAGTGGTGCATTAGCCTTGATTCTGTGAGTTAAATCCTCACTACTCTCTTTTCATTCAATTAACTAAAGACTGGTTGACTAGTTAACTCAACTAGGTGGCAGTTCACTCCCGTAACTGTCTGAGAGACTAGAATAGCTGGAAGTTCACCCCCGTAACTGTTGGTGTGTGTCCAGATCACTCTATACCACCACTATGGAGCATTGGTTATCCTCCAATCGAAATCATTGATTTATACAGAGTATAACATGTGTAAATTATTCATTATTCACAACGGTTAATGAAAATTCTTTCATTCTTTCTCTCCTTCTTATTCTTTCTCCAATTATCTCTGCAAATGTGTGTATTATCATTTATATAGATATGTTATGTGTAGGTTCAACACATTTACACTTCCACTCTAGCAGGAATGCAATATTATTCCATAGAAATCAAATAAAATATGTTGGCATCCGGTAAATTAAAATCCAAAGTTGAGATGGGAACTAGAGAAACTAGGCATTTCAAAGAACATGCAGGGCCATCTGGACCTGTGAAGTCCACGGAAGAAAAAATGGATGAGATGGATACAATAATTAAATACTTATCAAACAAGATATCTAATATGGAGCTATATTAGGCTAAAACTGATACTTACGCTAGGAATCAGTTCAAAAGAAACCCTAACCCTCAAATACAACATAGACAACTAAAAAATGAAGATAAAAAATTCCAAGCTCCGTTTAAAACTGAAAATTTTATGCAGAGAGATGAAATGAAAAATTAAGAGGAGTTAGAAGAGGATCTAAACAACCTTAGCGATGACGATTTGGAGCCTCATTTAACTAGGTAGGATTATGAAAAGTCTTTAGACCTAGAACCCATGTTTAATGATGAGGGAAGTATTAACAATCTGGGAGAATCTCCATATCAAGGACTCACTGATTCATTAATGGTCGAACTCCAACATAAGTACAATTTAAGGGCCAGAGAAACAAATCCTACAAATGTTCCACTAAGAATACTTTATCAAGAAATAAAGCAAACAAGGCAGTTGTTATCAAACCACTAGTTGAAACACAAGCCGCCCGAACAAAAATAGTTGAAACAAGAGCGACACAAACTAAGAAAAGAGAGAATATAGAAGAACAAGTTCCAACCAGAGAAACCGAAAGGACAATCAAAGGTCTCAGTTTAGAAAACAAACTTAATAAAATTAAAATCCCCATGCCCCTGGTTGAGCTTGCCAAAAAATCGATTTATAAAAAATAGATTGCTAAAATGATAAATTTTTCTGATGCTAAATGTCACACTTATGTTATCAATCTACAATATGAAATACCTATGATCATCTTTGGTCTGCACATCGAAAATGCTAAGGATTTTGTTTCTTCATTTTATATGAAATTAATTGTGCATGATCACTTACTCTACAACTGCATGTTAGATTATGGGGCCTCTCATAATTTAATGCCTAAAATTATCATGGAAAAATTGGGCCTTAGAATCACTAGACCTTACCAAGACTTATACTCGTTTGATTCCATAAAAGTTAAGTGTCTTGGCATGATCAAATATTTGGTTGTAAATCTTGCACATATCCCTGTAAACTGTATCCTCATGGATGTAGTCGTCCCTGACATCCCTTCCAAGTACGACATGATTCTATCTAGGTATTGGGGTGTAAAATTAGGAGGATCACTTCAGTTGGACATGACTTATGCTACGATCCCAATTTTCTGTGGACAATTCACTCAACTGTACATAGAGACTAGAATGACATATACTGTAAGTGACCCCCAAAACCCAAACAATTTCCCAGTCTATGTTGTCGATCAGGATTTAGGAAATTGTATATTATCAATAGATGATGATTTCGAAGAATGTACAAAAGAAGAAGATAAAAAAATAGAAAAAGCAAAGAAAAGTGTAAATAGTAGAGAAAGAGTATGGAAAATGTTTTTTGATGGTGCTTCATCCCGCGAAGGGGCAGGGGATGGAGTGTTATTTGTAGCGCCAAAAGATGAGTATGTTATCCCCTTTTCATATAGATTACATTGGGATATTGATTATACAAATAATGTTTCTAAGTATGAAGCTCTAGTCTTAGGATTAGAGGCTGCCAGAAAGTTAGAAATTGAACATCTAATAGTTTATGGTGATGCAGAGCTTATCGTGAAACAAATAACACAACAATATCAAGATAAAAATCCAAGGCTAAGGTCATACATAAATTTCACCTCAGATTTGATAGAGAATTTATTCTCATCCTTTAACATCCACTACATTCCCAGAATGGAAAATCAACAGGGAGACTCTTTAGCCAAAGTCATGGCAACCTTTGTACCACCTACTATCCTAAAACTGAAGTATCATATCGAAAGGAGACACATACCTTCAATCCCAAATAATGTCCAGCACTGGAAAGTATTTGAAGACGACGAACAAATTAAACATTACCTCGAAATGGTCGATGAGTTCTATGAGAGTCATATAGATCAGGAAAACCAGAACGATCTTATCTGGGTCATGCAGGAAGATGAAGATCCTGAAAAGTTCGAGGATAATATCACGAATCACCGAATGATTGTGCTTAAGAACAATCATATCCCCAGAGGTTTTATACCCTTAGAGAGATTTTTTTACCAAGATGAAATACCCTTAAAATATACCTTATGACCTCAGCCTGAAGAGGTTGAAGACTATAATATAGGAACTAAAGAGGATCCTAAACTGGTCAAGATATCTAAATACCTTCCAGCCCAAATGAAAAATAAGTATGCTGAGTTTCTTAAATAGTATAAATACGTCTTTGCATAGTCCTATGACGATCTAAAAACTTACGATACCTTTGTAATTAAACATAAGATTCCTTTGAAGCATGGTATCAAACCTTTCAGGCAGAAGCTGAAACAGATAAATCATATCCTCCTTCCAAAGATAGAAAGGGAAGTCAAGAATCTTCTCAATGAAAATATTATCGTTCCACTTAGGTATTCTGAATGGGTAGCAACTTTGGTACCTGTCAGGAAGAAAAGTGGAGAAATAAGGCTTTGTGTAGAGTTTAGAAATTTAAACCGGTCATCCCTCAAAGACAACTACCCACTGCCAAAAATGGATCATGTCCTAGAAAAAGTAGTTGGAGATAAAAAAATGTCTATGATAGATGGTTTTTTCGGATACAACCAAATCACTGTCCACGGATATGACAAAGAAAAGACTGCATTTACCACTCTGTGGGGAAATTTTATGTACGATAAAATGCCATTTGGTTTGATGAACACAGGGGCTACTTTCCAAAGAGTGATGGATATAGATTTCATCAGTGAGAGAGACAAATTTGTTGTTATTTACTTAGATGATATAACAATCTTCTCCAATTTTGATGCAGAACATCTGGTTCATCTCAAACAAACCTTCTAGAAATGAAAAAAAAATGGTTTGTCTCTTAACCCTAAGAAGTCACATTTTTCTATGAAAGAAGGTAAGCTTCTGGGTCATATAGTTTCGAAGGATGAAATCAAGTTCAACCCTAAGTGAGTCGAGGCTATTGACATAATAAACATTCCTAGTAATAAGAAAGAAATCTAATCTTTTTTAGGGAAGATCAATATTTTGAGAAGATTTATCCCTAACTTCGCTGAAATTGTCAAACTAATTATAGATATGCTGAAGAAAGACAGTGAAATGAAATGGACCGCCGAATCTAAAGCATCATTCGAGTGAGTTAAGAAAGCTATAAGTGAACCACTAGTGTTAGCTAGTCCAGATTATATTAAGGAATTCATGATCTTCTCTTTCATGTCTGAACATACTATAACAGTCATAATCCTGCAAAAGAACGAAGAAGGTTTCGAGTAGCCGATATCATTTTTCAGTAAAAGTCTCAGGGACGTCGAATTAAAATATGATATACTGGAAAAACAAGCTTACGCAATGGTGAAAGATCTCAAAGATTTCAGGACATATGTACTGCATTCCATAATAATAGCTTATGTGCCAACAAGCGTTGTCAAAGATATCTTGGTATAACTAGACAATGATGGTAAAAGAGATCGGTGGTTAGCTAAAATTTAGTCGTTTGATCTAGAAGTAAAAACAACCAAGCTAGTCAAAGGTCAAGGCCTGAAGAAATTGTTAGCAAAATCAAATTTCAGGGAACTCGGTATAAACCGCCTGGAATCACATGGATATATCCCAGATATAGAGGAACTTGATGACCAAACCCCTATAGTCCAGATCGAAGATAAATTTTCTTCCTCTGCTTGGTATTGCGATATTGTTTCATACCTCCTTACCCTCTAGTGCCCGAGTGACATGACTCCATCCAAGGCAATAACGTTGAAGCTAAACACAGTTAAATATCATATTATTGAAGTCCAAATGTAATGGAAAGATCCTCTAGGTTTCTTGTTACGTTGTTTAATAGAACCTAGAACAGAGAATGTCATAAATGAATTTCACGAAGGAGTGTGTGGAGGAAATCATGCCTAGAGGGAAACTGCCTACAAGATTTTAAGAGTTCGATATTATTGGCCAAAGTTATTTGATGATGTGAATTCCAAGGTCAAAGCCTGCAACCGTTTCCAACTGTTCTTTGGTAAGAAAAATATCCCTGCACTACCTTTAATCCCATTCAAGGTAGAGGCTCCTTTTCAACAATGGGGTCTAGACTTTATCGGAGAAATCCACCCATAGTCAAGCACCCAACATAAATGGATTTTAACTACTACCAATTATTTCACGAAATGGGTCGATGCCATTCTAACTTGGAATGCCATGGATTTAGTAGTTATAAAATTCTTGGAAGAGAACATCCTATCGAGATTTGGTTTCCCTCAAAACATAGTCATGGACAACACCCAAAATTTCAAATCTATGGTAATGGTAATTTTTTGTCAAAAATATAACATTGTGCTAGGACATTCTACAATGTATTATCCTTAGGGAAATGGGTTGTTCAAATCATCCAACAAGATCCTGATGAATATAATAAAAAAAGTGTTGACGGAAAATAAGAATCCTTGGCATGTGCACCTGAAGTACGCCTTATGGGTGAACCAAATCGGCACCAAGAAATCAATAGGTATGTCCCATTTTCAAATGGTTTATGGTACTGACATTGAAATTCATATCAATCTTTCTCTTCCTATGACGAAGCTGTGACAAGATGAAAAAGAGGAGCCAAATGAAGTTACGAGTAGGATAAACCAAATAATCGAAGTCCAACAAAACAGGGCTGAAGTAGATGACAAACTTCAAAAGTACCAAGACAATATGAAAGCCCTCTTCGATAAAAAAGATAAATACAGTGAGTTTCTTCTTGGTGATCTAGTTTTAAAATGGGACGTTAGAAAAGAGTATGCAAGAAAAAACAACAAGTTCGATCATCTCTATTTCAGACCATTCAAGATTGCAGCTATAGAGTGAAAAAAATCCTTCCTACTGGAAAATATTGACGAATTTTTTTTTGACACCCCTATCAACTCTAAAACATTTTATGCAATATTCATGTTTCACATTACCATTGTATATACCGCTTTTGGTTTCCTATTTCAATTTGTAATTTCATTTTCTTTCGTAGATTATCTAAATTTTACTTTTTCGTTGTATTGCATATCATTTCTATTTTGCAGATTTTTTTAAATTTTCCCATCTTGGTCCCATGCATAATACTTACTATGAGATGAGAAATGAGGAGGTATCAGAATCCAATGCCTAGTTTTCAAAACATTTTTTTTTCTCTCAAAACAGGTGATGAATTAATAATTGGTTTGATCGAAAATATAAATGAAATAAGAGGTATGAACTCCTATACTTATTGTTCAAACTAAAATTATAAGAAAATCTTATCGGATATAAACAAGGTTCTACTCATGTAAATATAGTCACCTGATCAAAGATAAAAAAAAATATAAATCTGCAGATTAATTCCGAAGTCTTATCCGAATCAAATGAAAATAAAAGAAAAATGAAAGAAAAAGAAAAGAAAATAAGAATAAAAAAAAGGCTTAAAAAGAGAAGATTGATAATCAAGAAGTGAACTTGTGTGGAAATGAGATTCCTTTGCATCAAACCCTCTGATTCCTTGTTCTGTTTCATTTTGCCTATCCTCGAGCTTTTACTCTATTTTGATTTTCACTTCCTGTCCTTAAGTCTTGATAGAAGGAAAGAATTTTGCCTCGACTCTGAAAGCTTAAAAACATATCTTCAAAATAATATTAGGCGAAAATATTTATGTTCCTCTGATTTTAACTAAAAGAAACTATGTCTAGGCTAGTCATGATAACTTTAGCTCTTCTAACATATTTTAACTAATTAATTCTCTCAAGGCCAATCTTTGGAAAATAAAAATTCCCCATAAAATATTCCCTATAGGAAAATATGTATTGAAGATCGAGAGAGATTTGGTTCAGAGTACAATAAAAAATTAGTGACAGACCTTCCCTTGTATGATACATACAAATTGATTGCCCCCACTTCAAAAATATAAAAAATATAAGACAGATGGTGAAAGGAAATTCATAAAATGATTGCCCCCATCTAGTCCAAGACAAATGGTGAAAGGAAATTCGTAATTCGACTGCCCCCATTTTTTCCAAAAGATATGATGAAAGGAAATTCATGTAATGATTTCCCTCATCTCAATAAAATGCAAAAGTGCTAATTGAATTGGTGAAAGGAAATTCAATGGGAGATGTAGATAACTTCACCGGGGTACTGAACAGGCTCGCTGACAGTGAAGCAATATCTATGATATCTGTAAGAACATACTCTGGTACTAGTTCTCTTTCCGGTAATATTTACATTCTAAACCGACAAGGGATTCCCAAAATAAATTGTTAAAATTACTTAGCCTTGATGCAAAGGAAATCGACCAAAGTCCGATATTTCGGTTAAAGTTGTTTTGATTATCTTAAGAAAATCCAAAATTAGTTTCAAGAAAATGAAATTATTAATAAACTAACTTGAGATCAATAATTAATTTTGTTTTGAAGGTTTTTTGAGATTCGGTTGAAGTTCAATTTTTCTTTGTATGCTTATTCTCGAAAGGTGTTTCCTAGAAATTCAATGATGACTCCATTTACCCAATAAAGGAACTTGGGCTACTTTTCTTCCATGCCTCGAAGGGAGACGCGATCCCCAGATGGAGCATATGTTGGAACACATATAATCCTAAACTTTGAGCTTTCTCCACTTCATGAAAATATAACCTTTCCCAAAGTGTTAACTCATAAAATAACTTTTGAAATTTAAATCAGATTCATTTCTTGTTAATTAATAACGAGGCATGCATGATATCTGTCGTTGATGAATTTTCCTCGTTTGATTGAATGATCCTATTTTTCCCATAGTTTTGGAGCTGCCTAGTTGTTAAAGAGGTAAATCACTAAAGGTTGCTCCAGAGATTTGTGCTTCGGGCGTTTTGATAAGTCTTAACGATAAAATACCCAAAACCTAAAAGTGTTTGTTCATCACTTTTCATAAACCTTTAAAGGACACGAGTCATAGTACACATGTATCCTTTGAATCTTTCCTGGTTTGACACATGTCACCCATTTCCGACATTTCCGTTTGAAGATTCATACAGTTCTAAGTAACACATGGAACCTCTATGTTCTCAACACGACATCTAGAATAACATCCACTTTGAAACATCACTATGGGAGACAACCCTTCACAAATATAACAAAGAACTAATTCGCAAATCCACGAAGCACTAAAATGTCGAAGTATTAAATTTTAATTAATTAAGTTAATCTTGGTCAAGAGATAATTAACTACTTTTCACTTTGGGGTTCAAACGTTTACTCTTCATCAGATCCTAAAATATCCGAAGTATGAATTTCCGAAGAAATTAAAGTTAAATATGATTAATTAAAACATAAAAGCGATTATCGAATAATTAATCGTTTCGCAGTTTCGGGTTTCGGGGATTTCTTCTTGAGCTACATCTAAAAAGCCCGAAGCCTGAATATCTGAAGCACTTGAAGTTAAACATGATTAATTAATATTTTAAAATAGATTATCTCGTGATTAACCTTTTGTGGATTCGCAATTCAGGGAATTTCAACTCTGGTTCATCCAAAACTCCCAAACATGAACCATCGAATATTACTGGAATTTATGACTAATTAATGGTAATGATTCAAACATAGAGTGCAGATCGCCAGGTAGATATTTCCATTAAAGTTAATAATTTTTTCGTTAGTAAAACTATACTCGAATCAATGCATCTGATGTGAATAAAAGTACTTCGATTTTGAATTTCATTTCCTCCTTTAACAAAGTAGCAAGTTTTATCTGATTGAGAAGCTCACGCAATTCCTCTGCAACAGGTGACCTCATTCTGTTCTCTCGATATCATGGAACCATGGAAGATGATGAAGAAGAATGATGCAGTTGGTGAAGGTTCAATTCCAAATGTGGATGTCCTGTCAGACACTATGTCGTGAGCTATAGACTCTGTTAAATTATGGACACAGGTATTCGAGATTCTGGAACATAAGATTATCAATTGCCCAGAAGATTCTGGAAATGAAGTGGATGATACTCATGAATATAAACTCATGTATATAGATCACTAAGAGATACAAAAGGTAGCTACGTGGTCGAGACTCGTGTCGTATAACGACATGATAGGTTGGGCCTTAGATAATGTCGACATCCAAACTAGGAGCATCACCAACCACTAGAAAGTTGTTGTTGGCTCATTCAGACCAGAAAACCTCCAAGTAATGTATAAGTTGTCTCCCGAGACTAAATATACGTACAATATTGCATTTATGTTAGATTTCAAGCAACAAGAATGCATACAATATGACAAGAGTTATCCCGATAAATCAAGTCTTGGTGGGGGCACCCAGAGAAGTTTAGGGCCGACGCTCATGGAATGTATGCCACAACATCGTTGGATATTCACATGATTTATGTAGCTACGATGCTCTGTATACTATTCGGAAAGAAGAGTCCCACTCATTTCCCAGTGGAATGGATGTCGATCATGCATGAGGTGGATGAGGGCTATGCTTTTAACTGGGCCAAGATGTTGTCAGATAATCTGGCCAAATAAATCATTGAATATAAATTGGCTAAATCAAAGGGATAGTCTTCCCCTTTCTATATTTCTGCGTATATCATGGATTCCATCTGCTTCATAACCCCTTTCCCACTGATGAATTGGATTTGGACCCTGACCAATGGAGAACATATCCACTTTTACCATTCCAATTTGTGGGAGGAAAAGGCCAAAGATTTCTTCTACGAAATCTGCCACAATGTAGTAGTGCCTATCCATATAGCTTTATATGGTTTCCCACACCCTCGAATTTCAGACAAAATCATGTGGAATCTAGGAAAACTAGTAGATTGGTTCATTGAATAAAACTACTCTTATATCAGGTTTTTCGGATGCTCAGTCCCTCCCCATGCTCTCTTGAGATTTTTACTAGACTGGATAGTATGTCGAGAATTAGCTTATCAAATAGTGACAGGGGGAATCAACAAGGAGTTGAAAGCATCCTAGGAAAAGATATGGCCTACCTTCCCTCTCCAGGTTGGTATGTTTTCACTATTAGACTTCGATCATTCTAAGGTGGAGGCCGCAGATTTGGAGGATGTCAAGTTGGTTGACATCAAATTTAAAAGGCATGACCCACACAAAATCATGGAAAACCACTTGGCCCAATAAAAACTGAAGAGATATGTGCATGAAAACTTCCCACATGATGAAATATTCAGGGGATTCGGATCTTATGAGGAGGTTCTAAATAGATTCCAAACCTTATCCCCAGATCAACATGTTGGCTTCCTCATTTTCCAAAGACACAGATGAAACAACTTGCCTAAAATACTACAGGGAGAATCGGTAACCACTTCTCCTACACAATAATCTATACCTCTAGGTTTTGAATCAAGGAACGCTGGTAAAAAGGACACTGAGGAAACCCCAAAGAGTTCCTAATTTTTGACTAAGGAATTGAAAGCTTCATTATAAATTCCACTAGGCCCTCAAGCGATGACTCAACTTGAAGGTTTCCTATAGCAAGGGCAGGATACATCTCCTTTGAAACCAACTACATCTGATGCCAATAATACTGAGCAGCAACCATCTACGGAGATCATTACTCCTATTAATACATTGACACCTTTGTAGTCTAGTTTCAGAAATCCTAGTTTCGAAGTCATTTTTATAGGTGTTCTCACCCCAATTTCGCCCGAAGACATGCCTCCTTCGAAATTCTTATTCAACAAGAAATGGAGGGCCATATTCAAACAAGAAACACAACAGAAGGATGGGGTAGTAACCAAAAGGCAGAGGATGTTATATGATGGGAATAATCGTGACGATTTAGAATTCGCGAAGGAAGTTGCAGGTTCATTGGGTTCCTTTTCCATTGCAAATCAATGGTCAGTGGAAATTTTGGCAAAGCAACTAAGAAAAAAAAACTTATTGGTGGGGTAGTTGAAAGATCAAATGTTGGCCATGAAATAGACTGTAAAGAATAAGATGATATGGGACTTTGAAAAAATCAAATTTGATGACCGACATCAAATCCAACAACTGTAGGCTAACCTTGAGGAGATCCATCGAAATTCGAAGGCCAAAAAAGGATTTCTCATGCCAACAAACTATTGGTGACTCAACCAGAGGAGTTAATAAAGAAATTTCAGGCCATCTTAGACTTTAATAAAGGTACATCAGTAGAGATATCAACGTTTCAGACTCAAGCACTAGAGGTAAATGAAAAATTAGAAATAGCCCAACAATATCTTTTCATGAAGGTCGATGCTATCCAGAAATGGTACCAGGAAGTAGACTTCACCCTAAATGATATATATATTAAGGAAGGAGAATCTCACTCAACCCGAGCTAAGTTTCAAGAGGTCGTCATTTTGGCACAAAAAGATAATGTCCCCGATTTTCCTTGGTTTTCCCCCTCTGAACAAATAAGAGGCGATCTGGCCTTGAAGGTATGGGAAACAAATTTAGCAGAGAGAAAGAGATTAGTTCGGGAGGTGAAATACTCTTTTCAAGAATATTTATCATCCTTAGACAAAAAAATGATTGATTTTGAGGGAATCAGTATCGTGAAGGCCCTGGGGAAAATCGATATTGCAATAAACCAACATAATTCGAAGAAGAACAAGGAAGAAAATATGGAAGCCATTTGGGAAATGAGCCAGATTGACCTCCTTAAGAATAATAAGTGGCTAGTGAACCCAATTTACAGTCCCAGGCCATAACTCAAGAAGTGAAAAGAATCAAAGAAAGACTACCTCAAGTGGAAAATAAATTATACATTTTAGAGGTGAATGAAACCATTGAGACATAAAAGATAGTGGTGGAATTCTTAGATAGATGCAACCAATGAATCGAGCATGGGAAAGAAAGCACAATGGTGAGCAAGTAAGAAAGTGTCATTGCATTACTTAATATGGTTGAAGGGACAGATGGAAACAAAGCTATAATGATTAGGACATTGTGCCAAATTATCAATAAGATCAGATGACATATGTGTCTAACCTAAAGGAATGAGGAACGGAAGCATTTCGGCCAACAAATGAAGAGATAGAAGAGATTTCCAACGAAGATCATAAGTCTCTATGCATTGTTTTCTTATTTCAAATATTTGTTATTTTTAATTATAAGAAGTCCAACTCTTTTGGATTTGACCATTTTGTATAAATACATAGATTGAAGATCTATTCAGGGATACTTCTTGTCGAATGCAATAGAGAAAACTCTCCTTACTGAGTATTAATACAAGTGTAGATGGAGATTCCAAATTTTGTTCAGTTTGGGTTATGTGTTTCTTCTTTTTTTCCAGATCTCGTCATTTCCTTATGCAATTCCTTGATAAATGTTTAATTTGAATTTAGTATCACAACTACTGTAATCTTATTATATCAGTAATTTGTTAAGTAAGAAATTTTTCCTCTGTGTTTACTATGAGTAAAACAAGACCTGCAAGATGTGTGGATTACTATATCTTATACTTTATTCAAGGGTAAACTATCTATTTTCTTCCACTGCAACAAGGTGAGACTCTTTAGTAATTAATGCCTTTCTTTGTTTAACAATTTTGTATTTTTCTCTCACACCATTCGTTATTACAATTTCAAATCAGACACGAAATATGGCCTTTGTGCTGCCATACTGCTAATTTCATTTAAGGAATTTTTTCTCATATAACTAAGGTAGAAAAAGAACTCTCTTTAAACTTTCTTGATTCCTGACATTACTCTTTGAGCCTTAAGTTTAATCTCAGTAACAACACCCTCACAACCCACTTCACCCGAACCAATGCAAATGGATATCCCTGAAACCTCTGAGAACTTGGAAGATCCCACTACCTTAACTACTGTAGCCTCGAGCTAGCTAGTCACTTTGTCTATACCCATTTCGGTCACTCTTCCCTCGATATAGAGCTATAAATCTGAAGTCCCACAACTCACCCCAGTATCGCAAGTTCTGTTTACCTAGAGTCCGCTCCCAATAGTCATTGTTTAGGTTCTGATAATTAGACATGAACACAGCTGGTTCAAACAGAACATCAAGCACAATTAGGACAAAAAAAAACATCATTGAAATAAAAATTGGAGCCAGTACTCCAGAATCCACAACACTGTGCAGAACTACTACAACTTTTCCTAGTAAATACAGAGGTTCTCCCTCTACTTCCAATGGCTCTGAAGACCAGACTCACACAACAATTGGGAGGTCCATCTCTAGGGGAAGAAGAACTGGAGGAACCCTTAGAGCTCTCTATGGCTAGAGGAATATCGCTTCAAGTTAGATTACCTTTGGATGCCACTATTATATCCGACGAGTTCTCTCATTTATGAACGTCACAAATAGTAGGCCTAATCATAGCCTCTACTGAGAAATTGGGGTAGAGGATCCAACAGGAAGAAAGGGAAGCCAAATTATAGAAACAAGAAGGACTCCTGGCACAAACACAAAGAACAAAGGAGAAGTATTTGAAAATTTAGGTAGAAAAGAAAGTAGAGAAAATGAAGGATCAACTAATAGAGGCTTGGAGAACTTTCAGAAAGACAGTGCCTCAGCTGTTGGAATCCAACACAACATATGAGCCAGTAGAACATATTGAATTGGTTCAGGAAGCCTGGACTGAGCTAGCAAAAAGAGTAGAAGATCTAGAAGTGCAGTTGTGGGAAAGAAAGTTAAAAGCTGAATTACAACCCAGAAAGTTAAAGGAACAATTGGAAAAGGTTTTTCTGGAAGGAAACAATGCAAGAGTAACACTACATAAAAAGACTGTGAAGTGCACCACAATATTCAAAGAGGTCAGTGATTGGATGGGAGAACTATCGTGGCGCAACCAAACACTGGAGGACTTGCACTTAAAGATCCAATCCCTTAATGAAGAAGTGACCAAAGCCTTGGATCCACTGGAAAACAAGTAAATTTTGACGAAATTCAGCAAGAGTATAATAATCTGAATGCACTATTTGAAGCTCAGATAGTGGCCAAGAAATAACTACAAGAATTTCGACCAGTATTCCAAACCTCTTACCTACATATGCACCAAGTGGACACTATATCCCATTCAGAATGGAATTCCCTCATTGCATCCAAGCCAAAATAATTCACCACAGGCGTCGCCCAACAATTTTTCATTGAAGCTTCATTTCTTTCCAGGAAGTGGTAGAACAAGGTCGAGAACTTTCAGGAAGTTAGGAAAAAATCCCTGGAACTGGTACATGTGTTGGGCCCTTCGTTTGAAGGAGCCAAAGAAGAAATATTTTAGTATGGAAGTGGAAGAAACCTAGAATAAGAAGACAAGGACAAAAAACAAGACAACCCAAAGATCACGAAAGAGCTAAAGACTTGACTCGGGACGAGTCAAGGATGGTGGTCGAGGCCTCTTGAGCCCTTCGTTTTAATGAAAAAAAGTTGCACAAGTTATTTGGGA
The DNA here is from genome assembly GCA_009831015.1 of Picea engelmannii. NCBI lineage: Eukaryota > Viridiplantae > Streptophyta > Pinopsida > Pinales > Pinaceae > Picea > Picea engelmannii. The sequence continues at coordinate 708,710 of ML777769.1, read as the reverse complement.
GCTTCATTTTGTTGAAAAAAAGTTGCACAATCTATTTCGGATCCGGATAGCTGACCAAAGGAAGGAACAAAAAGTGGAGAAAAGGGAATTCACAACAGGAAACAGTTAGAACATAAAACAGTTGGAAGGACATCACAACACTAGTTTTGAGGAAATAGGTTGCAATCAAATCAAGAAGAAGAGAGAACTCTCAGGTTCTCAACCATCAAGATTGGATCATGTTATATATATGAGATCAATATGATTGTAACAAAAGAGGGTGTTAAGGTTAGGCAAGTTGGGAAAGGTCAAGTCCAAGTTTGAGTCTATTTCTACTTACTGTTGTTGTTAGTTAAGCTGAATCCTGAGATCTGGGTTGGAAACTAGACTGATAATGTAATAGAGTCATATATTATTGTAGGGTTGGAAAGATCAAGGGGATGATATAACCTTGTCTTGCACTGGTGGAGAAGACCTTGCTGATTATATTTGGCATGCCCATTTTTATATGTGACTGAAGCTGATCATGTATTATGAGAAGAGACTTGTTATACGATAATGTAGTTGGAGACCCAATTAAAAGAAAATATCTTGTGTACTTAGCCTTCTTATTCTATTGAATGTTATGTTTTGTTATATTTTATTTCTGGTATTCTTAAATGAATATCACTTCCATATAATTTCGACGCAAATCTGTTTCTCCATTTCTCAGTTAGGAAATGTTCAAGACTACAACAAATTTAAACTATCTTACGTAGGAATAATAGGAATATTGATACTTCAAGGATTTGTCTGAGTGTTCTCCCTCTCCTACTTGTCTCGGTTGCGCTTCGAGTGAGACTTCTTCCCTCCTGGGAAGATGAAAATGCCAGTGCATTGGACTACATCGATACCTTTTGTTGGTAACTTGAAGAGGACCCTGGTCTGATCACTTTGCGACAACAATGTCGACACCGATGTTCATCGTCTATCGACACATAACATCAAACATTGCAAAATCAGATTGAGACAATCCAAGCACTAACACTGATATATGATCTTTACTTGATATCATGACTACTCAATTTTAATGAAAAGACTATCTTAACCTTTGGTTATTTGGGTTGAATTTCACTCGACGCCAGCATAAGTTAATCCACGTTAGTATTGTTTATATTAGTATAAGAATGTATTTTACCACATGGTTATATGTGAATCCTTCCTAACAACCATGTCATCATGTTACCCACCCCTAACAATGTCAGTTGATTCGCATCCATTGTGCCACGACACTGCCACATCATCACAAGTGACTCACTAGTTTCCTCAGGGAACAAGAAATTGTTATGGAGAATATCAAAGGAATGCAATGAGATAGTGGATTCACTAACATTGATGTTACATCATTTTCGGATAGTCACACAAAAACTATGATAACCCTTATAATCTTCCCAACACATCAATGACTGATAGCTCGTTTGTTGCTTGTGGAGCCTGATTATCTTCCTGATTCAGAGGTCTTTTACTTTCAACCGTGTTTATACCCCATGAAGTATTTACACCCCAGGAGTATGTACACTCTTCCACATGGGGGAGTGTAGAGGAGGGGTACCCCCTCTGTGGGGTCCGGGGGGGCTATCCGCCCGGCTGGGGGGTCTGGGGGAAAGCGGGCCCTCGAAGGAAAAATTACCTTGTAAATGTATATTGTAATTTCATTGTAAATCTGGACCGTTCATTATAAGGTCGTAGATGTAACGGTAGAGATTATGTTAGGGTTTTTTTCCCTAGAAGGAAACCCTCTTTTATGAGGGAAATGTATTGCGGCTATGATTGATGGTGAATATTGTATTCTGAGATAGGAGACTGTGAGAGAAAGAAGAGGAAGTTACAACGGGTTTGCTGCAGGTTGTATCCCTTCATATGCTGGATAATAATAAAGGAAGGACCTGGAAATTTCTCTGGTGGGTGTAGCCCACACTGGGTGAACCATGTAGATCTGTGTCTCTATTGTATTGCGTATCTTCTGTGTTTTGTTTGCGCATTTATTTTATTTTATTGCTCCACGGTCCTGTTTTTCTAACATTGTTGACGTAAATAAACCAAAACCATAGATCTTCCTTTAGACACATGAAAAAATATATCGATCGATGATTGTAAGGAAATAAGATACATTTTGGGTTGTACACATGACCTCTTGCATTAATTGAGACCTTCCATAACTTACACGAGGGATCTCAAAACATCAAAACTATGAACCAAGATGGAATTTCTTTGTTGTCGATGTAATGTAGGTGAGAAATCAAGAACACTCTCATGAAAAAAATATTAAGGCATCTTGAGTGTGTCGATGACTAGTAGAAAATCAACATTGGTGAACCCTAACTTGTCATTGCCCATTGAGAAACATGAACAAGACCATCGATAGCTGGATTTGGTAGAACGATCTATGATATTTACCATTTGCATTGTCACATGTTTGATATATAACATCCATATTCTAAAATAAGGATACAAAATCCTTGTGTTTTAAGACAAAAAACCTCATTCACCATGTATTTGTAACCAATACGAGTAGGCCATGCCAGTCGATGGAGGTTCCAAAATTTGTGTTTCATGACGTGAATTCCACCTCAGCATCTCAAAAATATAGACACACATGAATGTAACCTACAACACTCAAATTCGCTGGGATGAATGATCAAATGATTGAGACAAGTCCTTCGAGCCATAAATAGGGGCATATCCTTGATCCCTGATATTAATAGTCATTGCACACCAATAGATCATTGTTCAAAACCGTTGATCAACCAACTTAACATTCCCTTGCACTACCATTTGATGTAGCACATTAACTACATGAGTATGGTGTTGACGATGAATTTAATTCCGAAGGATCTGGAGATATTTTTTTGTACTCGATGTTTGGGAATTTGGATGTGATGGATAGGAACAAGTTATTTGAATCTAATTTTTCTCATTCATATTATCATTATTCCCATATATCCATAGAGATTTTCCTGTGACAAGAGCTTTTGTATAACCAAGTGTTGCGCTCATTGCAAACTGAATTATTATCAAGTTTAATTTTATTTTGAAACTAGTAAGTGTCGAAAGCCTGAAACCCCAACTTTGTGCACGTATTGTGACCATTGTTGTTTGGTAATATGCTCACATTTTTTAATTAATTGAAATTTAACAATGTTTTTTCTGTAGGGAAAATTCCTCCTCGACGACCAACAACTCGTTAGTCACCAAAGACGTAGAAGGGGAAGAACATACAGGTTGGAGAGGATTGTATCCCTGCCGCTTATAGAGAATTGGAGTTCACAGCCAAGATGGAGACTGTCATCAAGATGTCTCAGAAAAAACCTCCAACTCCACCACTGCGCTACAGAGATACAAATACAAGCATAACAACAAAGGTACCTATTCCCACCTGTCTTGAAATTTACAGTAAAATTCAAAATGATAATTTTCCTAAATTTACCCCACATAGCGGTCCAGAAGTAAGAGTCTTTGAAAACCAGGTCTTTCAAAATATTAAATTGTCATCCATGTACATGGTAGCCTCTAGAAACCTAGTTTTAACCTGTATAGAAACCTCATAATGGATAATTAATCACACCAATACTAACAAGTGTGTGATTAACAATGTGAATGATCAATGTGTTGGTGTTTTTTTTCTAGTGGAAGTCAACAAATATTACAAACTCAGGGAGCGCAAAGTCAGTATTAGCACTGACTTAGTGGTCAATTTCTATGAACAACACAACACTAATCAGTTGTTGGCATCATAGTGGAAGGAATATAGGAAATTTGTGAAAAGAGCATCTAAGTAGTACAATACTATAAACTGAATAGAACCTTATATGTTCCTCATGGACCTAATATGTCGGTTGTATTGGGAAAATTAATGATCCAAGTTTTCAAAATCATGGATGCCTCAAGCATATACAATATCCATATATGGAAGTTTCTTCAATTGGGGTGCCATAATTTCAAAACAAATGAGCATTAGGTTTGACCAAGCACATAAACCAAAAGTAGGGGAAGTCCCCTCCTTGTTTATGGCCTCATACCTATTAGATGAAATGTGTGATAGAAATGTATTTCCAGGGATGGGTTTAAGATGGCATGTCTCAAAGTTATCCATCCATATCTATTTCAACATCGTATGGGAGAATAGGTATATGAATTCTTATGCTACAATTTTTAATGAATTATTGGATAGGGTTTATTTCATAACGTTTAAACATAATTGTCTAAGGGCTTCCGAGGTAGCAAGAAAGGTCATATCCAGAGTAGGGAATTGTTACCTAGAAGAGAAAATAAATTATATCGGTACTTTTGGAGCCACCGAGGCCCCACACCTACTTCTAGCTTATTTTCCATATTGGATGGTGTTTTGATGCAGACCCCACCCACTCCCTGGGGTTCGTGCAACCTCCCATTCTAGGATCGTTTGAATTCAGAGATGAAACAACTCTCGGGACCCTGTTGAGCCCTCAAATCACTTACATAGGTCCTTTTATTCTCATCCAAGTTCTATGAAAACATGCAATCTCTTTTATCTAATCCCCCTTTACCTTTAAATGTCAATTTAGGGCCCTAGCTCCTTTTCTTCTAGAAGAAAAAATATATGACCATGGGATGGGACCAGGCACCTAACAACGCAAAAAACTTAAAATCTTTGGGCACTTTGGGTTCCGGGAGTCTCAACCACCCCACTTTCCAATTTCCCTGAACACACAAATGGGAGAAGTCCCGAAAAACTATGGGGATCCAACGACTCACAAAACTCTGTTGATCTACGTTGTAGATCTACTCCCGGCCTCCGGAATTCAGAGGTTCTCACCACTCAAAATTTCCAATCACCTGGAGCACTAATTTGGTGAACTCGTGAAGGAGGGTGGATCAATGGTCCATGGCTTCCCAACATCCAACAATTGAGATCCATTATGGGACTCTGGGATTCAGGATTTTTTGAAGCACTACACCACATATTTGTCAGAGTGTCAAACCGATGAATACACACAAGAAAAAAATCAACGGACTGCACCTTCTTATTAACCAATGGCTTCGGGAATTCAGATTTTCCACACTCTCAAACCTCCAGAGTGTCGAACTACCAAGGAATGGATTTTCCCTCCATGTGGCTCTCCTTAATCAATGGTTGAGATTAACTTCGACCTTAGGGAGTTTTGACTCAAAGAATCCTATAGCTCAATTCCTCTAGAGTGTTGAGTCTCCAAACTACATGATCTAATGCCACATATATCTTCCTGATAAAAAGTGAGGATATACTCCGCTCTTCGGAGCTTCGAGAGTTTTGTGCAATCCATGCCTCTTTTCTCCCAAACATTAAAACTTCTCGACTATCCTTGATATACTGACATGGGTACTTACTTATGGATGTTCCATATTCACTTCGGGCTTTGGGACTTCAGGATATTATCCTCTTGTGCACTCCATGCATGAAATTCTCCGAATATGCGAAGTCCGAAGGAATTCTAGGGTTAAACCCTGTGCCCTCCTCACACTCTACGCTCATTGTCCTAAGCTTTGAGAAACACTTTAGTAGTGTGTTGAATTTTTTCACTCCTTGCACTAGCTATCAGAGTGTTCAACAACTCTGATGTGTTGACATGGAAATCTCCTCATAAAACTCAAAGCAGAGTTCTCACACACTCCTTGCACTAAATCCTTAGAGTGTTCAGTAACTATGGTATGCCCACCTGGAAATCTCCTCACATAACTCAAAATAGAGTTCTCATGCACTACTTTCTCCTGATCAATGCACTCCTTGCAGAGCCTCCTCCTTTGAAGTATTTAGACCTCAAAAATTCCCTGTGCACTCCTTGTGCTCGGGTTTACAGTGTTCAGTAACTCTGAAGTGCATAATTTGCACTAGTCCTTCTGAGATTTAGGAATGGTTCTGGTGTGCCGACTTGGTGTTAGAAAAACGGGATCGCGGAGCAATAAAATAAAACAAATGCAAAAATAAAAATAGAAGATACACAATTCAATAGAGACATAGATATACGTGGTTCACCCAGTGTGGGCTACGTCCACCAGAGAAATTTCCAGGTCCTTCCCTTTATTATTATCCAGCAAATGAACAGATACAACCTACAACAAACCCGCTGTAAATTCTTCTTCTTTTTCTCACAGTCTCCTCTCTCAGAATACAATATTCAATATCATCCAAGCCGCAATACATTTCACTCATAAAAGAGGGCTACCTTCTAGGGAAAAAAACTCTAACATAATTTCTACCGTTAGATCTGCGACCTTATAATGAATGGTCTAGATTTACATTGAAATTACCCCGCAGAGGGGGTAACCCCCCTCTGCACTCCCCCATGTGGAAGAGTGTACATTCTTCTGAGGCGTAAAGTCTTCATGGGGTATAAACACGGCTGAAAACAAATACCTATGAATCTAGAAGATAATTAGGCTCCACAACCAACACCTAACTCTCTCTCTCTCTCTCTCTCTCTCTCTCAAGACATAGTTCAAAATGCACTCCTTGCATTTGCTTCACAAAGTTTTTCAACTACTCTAGTGTGCACTCCTTGCAAAACCCTTAAGATTCCAGCACACTCAGGAAACTACAGATAGATAGAGAAGTCTATCTAATTATTGCAAAGGAAAAAATGCATGCATCCATATCATTCATAAACACGTAGTAAACATTCGAATTCATTTAGAAAACAAATATAACAATAGAGAGGAAATCATATGCAGAGAAATATGTTCTTTATATTAATGTATGAATGTTTTTTACACTGTGTACAAGACTGGACTGCAACTTAGTCTCGATTCTTCCTCTCTCCTCTCTTCTACTCTCCTACCCCTTTTAGACTCTAATTCTCCTCCTCCTCACTCTAATGAATTTTTGATACAAATATATTTTTATAAAGGAGGGGCTTCTCGTGCCTTCCTCCACCTACCTGCATTAAATTACATTCAATAAACATGTAGTCTGAATCATATCTAGATCTACCTATTGTTAGCCATTAAAGGTGACTTTACACTCGACCTGTGAAAATACAGGTTCTCTAATTTCCTTGAGCCTCAACATTTAATTACATTGAATTTCATTAAAATTTCATATTTAAACTCAAAATTGGGACGACTGATGCAACCTTATTTGGGATATGTTTCCTCCAAGTCTGTTTTTGTGCTAGTTGCTGACACGCATGACAAGTTGGAGCAATGCTCCTATATCATACTCCCACACTGAAAAAAATCATGAGCTCCACCTCATGGGTCCTCTTCTACTGCTGTTGAGATCCTCTTGGGTCCCAAACTTCATTCTGGAGCTGTCCATCTTCTCCCCTTCCTTTCTATTGTTGTACTTCTACTACTGTAGGATCTCCTTTGGTCAGCCTCCATCTGCTGTTGACTATCTGATATGCTGACTCCAACATCAACCTTCTTATATCCTCGATCTCTTTATCTAGATGGTCCATAGTCTGGCTTCTTTCTGGCATTCTTCTCTATTGTTGCATCTCCTTCTCTCCATCAACCTCCAGCTTGAGTTTTTGGATTTACTAACTTTGGGCTATTATTCTTTTTCCCAGGGGCTCCAAATCTTCATACATATCAATGGGTAGATCATCATGTTCTCCCATGCTGATTTCATCTCTTGTGGCATTACATTTCCACTCCACTGCAGATTCCACTTATACAGAAATACTACTGAGTTGTTTCTCAGTCATTTCCTTTGACAATTTTCTTTTTGTTGGAACATCCAATTCTTCAAATAGATAAGAAAAATATTTGTTGTCTACTCTTTTTCCTTCTCTTGCAATGCATGTACTATTATCTTTAAAAATATTTGGCCCCATGGCCTCTTCTCTGGATGCTTCCTACACCATTTCCTCATGTGAAATACTTGCACTGACCTCTATTGGGCTACTTGGAAGGAATATGTTGATTCCCCCAATGATCAAAATGTTCCTTTGACCTTCCTCCTCAATATTTGAAGTATTTAACTTCTCATCATATTCATTCACGTGGTATGCAACCCCACATGAATCTTCATGTTGATGAAGCTTCTCTCTTGTTTGTTTCTCTTCTCCTATCAACACTCCTTGTTGAGCCAAACTTTCCTTTGAGTTTATGAGACTCTTAGACAATCTCATATCCTCTCCCTTTCCCATCTGGAAACCTAAAATTTCATCTTTTCCCTCCTGGAAGTCTACGATATCCTTGAATGATCTCTTTTCCTCCTCACTGAGGTTTTCTCCAACTTATGGCTCACAAACACAAACTGTCTTCTCTTCTGTGTCACTGAGGGTTTTAACTTGCCTCAGCCACCTCCTTAATACCTACTTATACCTCTTGGAAATCAACTTCTGGATATTCCACTTTACCTTCTTCTTCAAGGGCCACTCGTACCTCCATCTTACATGCGCTTCTTTTTTCATCCTCAACATCAACATGTCAAGCTCTACTCTAATATCTTCGAGCTCTTTATCAATATTCTCTTTTCTTACCTGCCTACGGTATCCTTCTGGACCTTGCCTATGGCCTTCAATATCCATTTTCCTCCTTCTTCTTACGCACCTGGAAAGTCTGTGATATTTCACTTGCTCGCTATGAAATACAATAAGCCTCTTACCAAGCTTCTCCTCACTTAGCTTCTCGGTTCACCTAATAGAACCTTCTCTGAGATTTTACACTCGTGTTGAGTGTAGGCGCACACCTTATGCTCTCTCCTTCTCCTGAGCACTCCTTTCTCTCTGGATATTGTACTCAAACTTCTCACCTCAATATTTCCACAAGCTCTCCTCCCCTTCAAGAAAGCAACTGGTTCTTTTCTTTCATCCCACCTGGACATCTGTTGTCTATTGCTCACTTTCAAACAATTCTCGTCACCTATAGAGCATCAACACTCAGTTTATTTCCTTTTTCTGTGGTCTACATACAACAATTCACTCTAATACCAGTTTATGGTATCATAAAAAAATTATCTGGGATCTGATACCACTTGATAGTATCAGACAAAAACTTAGTTGAGTGCTCTGATACCACTTGCTAGTATCAAATTTTGTTTTTCTAAGATTTGATACCACATGATCGTATCAGAGAAAAAAATTAACTGATGGATATAATACTAATTTATTCATACCCCCACCCACTCCATGGAGTCTGCAAATCCACCTAGTCTAGGGTCGTTTGAATTTGGAACTGAAATATATCTCGGGGCTCTGCTAAGCCCTGAAATCGCTTACACAGGTCCTTTTATTCTCATGAAGGTTCCACGAAAACCTGCAAGATCTTTTTTATAAGCCCCATTTACCTTTAAATGTCAATTTCAGGCCCTAGACCCTTTTCTTCTAGTGGAAACAACATATGACCACGGGCTGGGACCAGGCGCCTAACAACACACGCTACTTCAGAGCTACGGGAATTTCGAGCTCCGGGAGTTTCAACCACCCCACTTTTGAATTCCCTTGAACATGCAAATGGGAGAAGTCCTGAACAAATATGTGGATCCAATGACTCATAGAACTCTGTTGATCTACGATGTAGATATACTCCAGACCTACGAGCTTTGGAGGTTCTCACCACTCCAAATTTCCAATCCCTCAGAGTGACGAACTAGCGAACTTGCGAAGGATGGTGGATCAACGATCCACGACTTACCAACATCCAACGAATGAGATACACTACGAGACTCTGGACTTCAGGAGTTTTCAAATCCATACACACAAGATACAAATCCATGGACCGTGCGTTCTTGTTAACCAACATCCATGATCCAGTCTGGGACTCTGGGCTTCAGCAGTTCCAGACTGTCCACACTGTCTACCCTCCAGAGTGTCGAACTACCAAGGAATGGATTTTTCCTCCACGTGGCTCTCCTCAATGAACATTCGATATTAACTCCTGCCTTCGGGAGTTTCGAATCAAAGAAACATACAACTAAATTCCTATGGAGTGTCAAGTCTTTGGACTACAATATCTAATTCCACGTATCTCCTCCTGGTCAATGATGAGGATATACTCCACTCTTTAGAGATTTGGGAGTTTTGTACACTTCACACCTCTATTCTCTTGGATAGTCGCACTATCCCTAACATGATAACACACATCCTTGTTAATGGATGGTCCTAATTCACTTTGGGCTTCGTGACTTTGGGATATTAGCCTCTGTTGCACTCTATGCATGAAATTATCTGAATATGCAAAGTCCAAAGGGCTACCAGGATTAAACCCTACACACCTTTTCTTGATCCAACGATTTTTGTAGCTCCTCCTCTTGATGTAGGAAATTTAGAATGTCTTCCAAAGGCTCGACGTTTGGCTGAATCCTCTGCAAGGTCGATTCCTTTGACTCCTGTGTGTGTGTTTTTGAAAATGCTACTGCTAGTGAGATTTGGAATTGAAACAAGTTCACCTATGCACACCTTGTGCTTCTTCCACAAAATGAACCTTAAAAGGTTATGGATCTTTGCACACATTGCAGGGACTCTATGCACACTTGCACCAACTCTCCTTAGATTTTCCAACTTAAATGGACTTAGTCTCTAGTGCACTCTTGCGCTACTTCTCTAGTATGGAAACTTAGAAGGTTATCACCTTTTACACCCCTTGTAGGGTTCTACATGTACTTTCATTGTTTCTCCTGATCTTGTAAGTGCTCATAGTTCAAAGGGTTCAATCCCTTTGTTCTCCAGATGATCTCTTGTGTCCTCCTGGAACTGTGCACTCATTTTCCTAAGATTTGACCAACACTTTAGCAATGTGTTGGTTTTTTGCACTCCTTGTACTAGCTATCAGAGTGTTTAACATCTCTGATGTGCCCACATGGAAATATCCTCACAGAACTCAAAGAAGAGTTCTCACACACTCCTTGCACTAAATCCTTAGAGTTTTCAGTAACTCTGGTATTCCCACCTGGAAATATCCTCACATAACTCAAAGTATAGTTCTCGCCCACTCCTTGTGCCTGATCAATGCACTCGTTTCATATGATCCTCCTTTGAAGTATTTAGACCTCAAAACTTCCCTGCACACTCCTTGTTCTTGGGTTTAGAGTGTGCAGTAACTCTAAAGTGAGGACTTTTCACTATTCCTTCTAAGGTTTAGGAATGGTTCTGGTGTTCCCACCTAGAATGCTCTCTTTCTCTCGCACTCAAGATAGAGTTCAAATGATCTGAAAATGGAATGTACTTGTTTAAGGGTGCAAGGTATCCATTTTCCATAATTAAAAATGTGAGTTATACACTCCAATGTGACCTACACTTCCTTCATGTGTTTAAAAGTGCAACTTGTTTATGTGTAAGTTTCTTGTCTCTTCTTGTCAATGATCATGTGAGGAGAAGGTTCTTTTAAGTGATTAAAATATGTGTTATAAATTAATACACAGCAGTATATAGTGCAGCAAATAACACATCCAATACACAACAACCAAAATGATAAAGCAGTTCACCCACTTCAGGCTACATCTGCTGGACCAAGCCTCCCAAAATGGGCTTGTCCTCTTGTATTAAAATGCTCCAAAATGCTAATACAAGAATAGGAATGTCTCAAAGGACAGAACTGACTGTAAATACAGACTCAGGAAATAGGAATTAGCTGAACATGCTTTTTCCCAAACATCAAACAGTTAAATAGTACCTTAACAGTACTTTCCCCAAAATGGCCCTGGTGGCCCTTTAAGCTTCAATGGAGAATTTTGATGTGAAGATGGCCTCAACTGGTTCTGAAACCTCTGCCATCAGATTCAGAAGGTCGAAATTAGCTGAACATGGCTTTTGAATCACCAAAAAATGGCTGAGCATAGCCTCCAAACAGCTCCGACACTGAAATGGCCCTGGTGGCCCTGAAAGCTTCCCTGAAGCAAAAACACCTGCAAATGGCCTCCAATGGCTCTGAAACCTGCTCCAATGGCTCCAGAAGGTCGAAGAGACCCAAAATTGACCAAAATTTCGTCCCGAATGGTTTTCCCTAACAAGAGTTATGGCAAAAACTGTCTTCTCCTTCTTTTCCTCAACAAACTCCACTAAAATTGGAGTTAGTTTGCTAAAAATAGCAAAAGAACCAAAGATGGCGGACTCCCGCTCCAAAGAACGTGCCAACTGCTTGTAAACTGTGCTTAGTTCAAACCGCGCGCAATAAACATGTGAATGGTTATGAAACCGGGTTTAATCCACATATAACAAACTCCCGCGCGCAATTAGTATCCAATGGTCACATGTATAACCGATAATATAACCGTTTGATTTAATTTGGAAACCACCGCGCACAAACCTTATGTGTTAAGGTCATATGACAAGGCAATAGGACCGAGGTTTAAACACCACATAGCCCCCCTTATCCACGCGCCTCCAGACAAGTGTCACCTTTTTAAATGAAACGCGCCCTTTGAATTGCAACTAACACAAGTAGCCCATGTGGTAAGGGCGCGGGGCTTTCTTGCAATCGACCCATGTTCAAATCCTGTCGGCTCTGATCTTTTGCGCGTTATAAAAGGAAATGAGTTTTAAATATAAGTATAATGCTCCAAAGTTTTGGTTTAAAAGTAACCATATATATTAAAGCGCCCGCCATAGTTTTTAAATCAAAACTATATAACTATTCATGCTAGGTGGCGGCCAACGCGCCCACCCTATATTTGGTTTAAAAACCCATTTCAATAATGTTTTTATTTTTCAATTTTTCATTTTTCTTTTTTATAATTTCATTATATATTTTTTTTTATTTTTAATTTTATAATGAAATTAGAAATTTCTGACTGAGATAACTTTCTCATGCAGAGTCGGTTTTGCATGCCGTTCACGCCAGCAGGTTCGTATCGACGAGACCTATCCCGTCATTCCAACATCAACCATTTCTGAGCAAGTTCAATTTTGAGCATTTTTATGACACTTGGTCCTGAGCTCCTGATCATCAAAACAGTCTCCTTGTGTTGGATTCATAGAGTTTTCAAATACTCTGGTGTGCACTCCTTTCACAAGCCTTAAGAGTCCAGAATGATCATAAAACTATAGATAGATATAAAAGTGTATCTAATTCCTGCAAAGTAAAACATGCATGCATCTATGGCATTCATAAACACATAGTAAACATTCAACTTCATCCGGAAAACAAATATAAAAATACACAGGAAATCATATGCAGGGAAATATGCTCTTTATTTTAATATTCGAATGCTTTTTACACTGTGTACAAGATTGGACTGCAACTGAGTCTCACTTCTTCCTCTCTCCTCTCTTCTTCTCTCCTACCCCATTCAAACTCTAATTATCCTCCTCCTCACTCTAATGAATTTTTTTATACAAAGATCATTTTACAAATGAGGGGCTTCTTGCGCCTTCCTCCACCTACCTACATTAAATTACATTCAATAAACATCTAGTCCAAATCGGATCAAGATATACCTACTGTCAGCCATTAAAGGTGACTTTACACTCGATCTGTACAAATACATGGGCTCAACTTTCCTTGAGCCTGAACATTTAATTACATTGAATTTCATTAAAATTTGATATTTAAACTCATAATTGGGACGTCTGACGCGTCCTTCTTTGGGATATGTTCCCTCCAAGTGCATTGTTGCACTGGCTGCTAACGTGCATGACAATTTGGAGCAACGGTCGTACATCATGTTGGGGAATATTTGTTACCAGGATATCTTGCAATGCTTGAATGCCTCCCTGGTGAAAGACAATACAAGAGTGTTCATTTCATATGGATTTTATGTAGGCTATTATTTCATAAAATACGCCACACTGACCAAGTAGGAAGCTCAAAACCAAGTATAATACAGGTTTTACATAGAAGGTACATGAAACATGATCCAAAAAATTTAGTGGCTCAACACACTAGTCAAGTGGTATCCCACTGAGCATATGCACATGAAAACTTTGAGGATGCGATCTTTACTGAAAATGCTCTAGATTGGGAAGAGGTCCTACGAAGGAAAGAGAAACCAGATCTTACTCAATTCAAGGCCATGTCAGAGATGAAAAATTACAATGGTTGGAACAAACAACATAAGCTGTTGTATAGGAAAAAGATGTAAATACAGAGAAAGTAATAAGAAGATTTGAAACACAAAGGCTCCTAGAAAATGTTGAGAGAATGTTTTGGGAGCATGGTAAAAATCCCACTCTTCAAGCATTAGGATCGTCGATAATTACTCTTTTGGACATGCATATGTTGGAAGGATAATGAACACAACCAAGATAAAGATAAACTTGGAAAAATAATGAACAACCAGATGTGGAATAGGTACATGAAGATAAATTAGGACTTGAACCAATATATGAAACCATGACAATGCCACCAGGACATATATTGGTAATCACTAACCTAATTACAATATATGAAGATTATAGTGAGGATTTGGACACTACATTAGTTCCCATTATCAATGAAGGTTCTACATAAATACTAGACACCCAACTACCTCAAGGAACGCAACCCATGGATATGGGGATAAACTTGAATATATTTGAAAGCATTACTACCCCCTTCAGATAAGGTCCACAACCTCAAAATGAAGGAGAAAGTGTTAGAGAGAGAAAGGAAGAGAAACAGGACATAGGAAATGCCACTTGAGTGGGAAAGGGAGAGGCACATGGAAAAGAGCAGGAAAGAGGTCAATAAGATAAAGATGAAAGTAATATCGAGGGTTCTATCCCAGAATAAAATACCCAGAAAAAAGAAGAGAGAGGAAATTTCAGATGTTGGAGGTGACACTCCCATAAGCCAAGGGAATGAAAAGAAAAATGATAACGAAGAGGTTGAAGAAACTGCCACAAATACTCCAGCCTCCTCTTCATCAAGGGAAATGAAAACACCCTTGGAAACAACAACAAAGAATGTGACATAAGTCACCACTGACACTAGGAAGGTAGGATAGGTGCTCCAAGATGCAGACACTTAACTCACAGATATCTCTGAATATCCTTCTACAAATCCAGACCAAGAGAATGCATCAAGAAGAGATCGAGAAAACATCAACAATTGAGTATCAATGACTGACAAAGGTAAGGAACCAACACTTGAGCACTTTCATAGTCTAGGTAGTTTAAGTAACACTATCTCATGGGGGAACCAACAAATTATAGAACTTGTAGATGAGGTGGTTGATGTGCAGGCCATAGAATATGATAGAAAGAGGTAGGTGGTGGTAAAAATAAATAGTATAAAGACAAGGCTTACTTTGGATAGAGTTATGGTGATCACTATGGAAGAAACTATGTTAGATGCCAAGCAATCCAAAGTGAATGAACTACTAGGAGATGGAATGACCATATCTAGTGCCACCATCAAAATATCAAGAGAAGACGAGAGAGAAACAAATTCTATGAGGGTGGAACTTGTGCATCTCAGACATTAGGTCTAAAAACTAATCCGTAAGGGATGGTTTGAAGAGAAGAATGACATCTTATATAGATTCCAAAAGGTATTAGAGTATTGTACACAACTAATGGTAGAACCACAACAAAAGATTTAGGACAGATGGAAGGAATGTCTCAGTATATGGGAAAGGATAAACCTAAGGATGAAATATATTCAACTCCTTGAATTTGGTATGCCCAAATACTTTGTGGACCTCAACGACATAGTCAAGTAGCTTGATGAGCATGATAAGAGGTTTGAAGCCAATGTTCTTGAAATTAAAACTTTGGAAAAGGGACAAGTGTGAAAGTTTTCCCATGGCCTGATAGGAGCATTGGCAATCTTGTGGTACTTGAGTGATGAAATGGATCATTTCAAATGTCGAGTAATGGAGATGAAAGACAAGCTTAGTGTACCAATGGAACAACACCAATTTCCATACCACCATACTTGCGAAGGTATTTTCTCCTAATGGTGTGAGTATGATTGAGAAAATCCGTTAAGTTGACAGGAAGTCTACTAGGAGATTAAACTTGGATGAGTCCACTCAATGGGTTATTGTCTTAAATTTAAGTGAACTTTTAAGCTATTTTTAGTAGGCCTATTTTATATAAATAAAGATAACAACCTCATTTTGAAAGGTCGATGGTTTTTGTAAGAACAAGAGAGTTAGACATAAAATTATTTTGAAGTTTAATATTGAAGCTCATACAGAGCTAGAGACAAATTTCTGCCAAGCTTGTGGATTAACTTGATCTGTGGATTGCTCTGCATACAATTTTTTTCTACAGGTCTTTTATAAGAGTATGATTATGTTAATTTATCTTGAATGATTATGGTTTTTAAATGAACGTTGGTTAAATTCGATGGTGTTTTAATACATTGCATGCATGCAGACAATATGCATCATTAATTATGTTTTATTTTTTTTCACATGTGATTTGTGCTTAACTCTTCATATCTCCCTCTCTCTCAAACAATATTTTTCACTTGGTATTTTCTAATAATATTGATTAGTTTTGAGTATTGTTTGCATACCATTGGTAGAGGGTTATCCCTGCACAAAGTTTTCTCTAGATTTAGTCATCTAAGTTATTTGTATTCCTAGTTCACTTTGAATATTAAAGAAATTTTTTCCTAAAAAGAGATACATAGTTATAAAGGAAAATTTCGAAAATAAAATTTAAATCCCATCGAAACTTGTCATACTATCAATCTGGAGAATCACACTACTTCAAATAGAGAATATTCTAATTGGGCCTCGTCTCGGTGTGATTCTTACTATTGAGTCAAAGGGAATTTATACCCCTCAACATGATCCACATTGATTTCACATCATTAATATGTTGGAGGGTTAAAAATCATTCCTGATGCGACACCAAAATGACACCTCAATAGGTGGTGCATTTTCACTAGTTTCACATCGCCAATAAATTTCTCAAAATGGGTTTGTGAGTGATGTGATACCACTTATGGTATCGAATCACTACTCGATGGGTTTCCTCACTACAATGGTCTACCATCATGTCACTAGCCTTCAATCATGGTCCTACCACCATGGAATTCTACATCACCACTGCCACGTGGTCTCCACATCACCACTAACATCATGTACAAAAAATCCCCAAATTTTCCAAAATTTTAAAATTTCCGAAATTTTTCAAAAAGAATAATTTAAAAATTTCTGCGATGGCCTCCAAGAAACTCTGAAATTAAGCCTCAAATGCCTAATTTTGTCTCTGTACATGTCAATTCGACCTTTTCACCCAAAATTTGACTCTTCCATGTCAAATTATTAATGAATTTCACTATAAAATTTGGGTCTTTTCCCAATTTCGTCCAATTTTACCCTAGTGTTGACAGGGTGGGAATGCCCTACAATAGTAAGGGGTACCCCCCGATACATGGTCTCGATTATAATATACACCATTTGTTTTAGGAGACACATCTAGATGCCAACCCATCTACCATTATTGGTTATGAGGGTGAATAGTTGGATGGTTAGGAAAATGAAGATGCATATGAAGGCTATCTAAATGCATAAAATAAATCTAATCTACTCTAACCAATCCTATCTATTTATGAGAAAATGATCGTAACCGAATGAGGTGAAATGAAAACAAAATATGCGAAAAACTCTAATAAGATAGTTATTATGAATATACAAATCTAGATAATGCATGTATACAAATGAATAACCAGAATAGTCTAAGTCATATTATTGCATACATCAACAAATCATATGCTCATGAATAAACATGAGAAAGAATAACACAATTTTTAGAAAAATAAAAAATTATTTAATAGTAGTCTATGGGAAACAATAAATCCTAACAACACATTGTAAACAATAAATAATATACTAAGAAATGGTGGACAACTAGCCACCATTTACATATAGTTGTTCTCTCTATAAAAATTGGCCCTGAGGGCTTCTCAATATTACTTAACACAATATTATCTTTGAAAATGGTTTCTTGAGTCTATACAATTCTTGAAGAGCCCCTACAAAATGTTATTATTCATTTATTTATATCACTATTAAATCCCTAAAAACGAATTCTTGTATTCCTCAAGAAGCGGTTACAAAAATGTTCATCTTCCCCCCACTAACTATTGACATGTGTGAGAATAGGGATGAAACTAAGGGTAGTTGGAAAAAGATGAAATCAGGAACAAATGATAGAAAATTTGAATTAGTTATTTTGTCTTTTTCACATATCTTTATCTTGAACATATGCTTCCCAAACATCATATTGGTCATCGAGTGAAACAATCCCATGATAAAAAAATTCCTTGAGGGAAGCCTCAGGTGCAACTATGTTATCTGAAAAGGTCTTCATACCCTTGCTAAGGGTGGCCATAAATTCTTGAACGATGGTATGTAATTTAGTTTTCTAAAGAAGGTGTTTCTCCATTAACTCCCTTGTTACCTTTGTAGTTGTTTATGTGACTTCCCATCTCTAACTTTTACTTTGTTTTATTTTCTCGAGTAGTTGTTCCATTGGGATGTCCTTTTGGAGTTCTTCAATAGGAGGGAGATGTCATTTCTATATTAAAAATTTTGCTGCTTTATGAAGTTTATTTCATATTGATTGCGAGGTATTCATTTCTTTATCTACTCTTTTTCCTCCTTGTTTACATCGGTTGAGAGAGGTATAATCAATGTTCCTTTCCATTTCATAGGGGCAAGGAAGTTCAACTACTGTTGGAAGATTGGTTGTTGTCATTGATGTCAACCCTAGTCATGGGTTTTGGACCGCAAGATTGATAAAGGTATTTGGACATGAAGGACAATGCACATGCATATACAACACCCATGAATGGATTGTATACATCATGTTGTTTC
>ML777769.1:666714-687248 GCA_009831015.1 Picea engelmannii | reverse complement strand
AAAAAATGTAAAAGAAAAGAATGTTCTATTGGTTGAAGACTTGAATCATAATCTACTCAGTGTTAGAAAAATGTGTGATCGAGGATACACTCTTACGTTTGATTCCCGAAAATGTAAAATCAAAGAAAATAACCCAGGAAGATTGGTTGCAACTACAACAAGAAGACCGAAAAACATATACATACTAGACATGAAGAAGAGAGAGAAGACAAAAGACACACAAAAGTATTCTAAGGAAGAAAAAGTCCCAAAGACCAAAAATAAGGATGAAGTATTATTGAGTGCCACATGTTCAGGGGGAGCAACCCCAAAGAAGAGAGTTACATTTTTCCATTAAACTCAGGGGGAGCAGCCCTAACCTTTGCCAATGATGTCAAAGGGGGAGAGAAATTGGGATCATTATGATAGGGGGAGTATGAGTGTTTCCATCAATGACAAAGGGTGATATTGTTGGAAGCTTGGTTGTTGTCATTGATGTCAACCCTAGTCATGGGTTTTGGACATGAAGGAAAATGAACATGCATATACAACACCCATGAATGGATAGTATACATCATGTTGTTTCCGGTGGTATGTGGCACACCACGTGGATCCTCATGGTTGAGGAGAAATGAATTTTTGAAGATGAAAAAGTGAATTGAAGAAGGAAGTACATGTAGGCCCCGAAGGTAATTAAAGAAACGAATTACAAAATAAGAAAGTGTCAGGTCGACCCTAATGTTAAAATGAAGTGACATAAATGGTATAAATAAACATCATTATACATTCATTTTGAAAAAATTCGAATTTCAGAGGAAATAAGAAGTAAAGAAGGCCGAATTTCAAGGGAGGATGAAGTCTTTTGGTGATGTGTTCTAAGGTATGTTATTTTTAGGTCATCTTACCATTTTTTCTATAACGTTTTTTCTAGAATGATTCAGATGGTGAAATCTCTATGGCATTGAGAAGACATATCAAGGTACCTTTGCTAAAATTTTCATCTCTTGATTCACTACAATTATGGAGATACACATTGTGGAAGATAGGGTTTGTGACCAGTCCTGAAGCTAGTCAATAAACAGGTGTTCCGGGTAAAATAGTCCTAACTTATTCATCGAGAATCCAAATGATGCGGGAAAATTTTTATTGGAAAGAGTACAGACTTTAGTTTCTTCTGTGTGAGTTTTAGAATCAGATGTTAATTATTGAGCACGGGGCATTATGTGCAAGTTCACTCTCCTGAATAGACCAAAATTGAATAAAGTCTACCATTCTTTCTATAACCTCTTTTTGGGGAGGATTCAAGGAGTGAAAATTGGAGAAGTTTTAGAGAATACATTGAGAAATATTATCTACAGGATCAGAGTACTCCAAGAATTGAAGAAATGCAGAAATTGAAGAATCCTCAGGAAGCATTATCAGGTTCTATGTGATGATTGATTGATTGTGATGATTTAATGTAAAGTTTTATTATCTCTCATATATTCTTGGGTGGAAGGAAGGGGCAAGGATGAAGAGTTCAACTCTCTCTTGATATTGGAGGATTGTATCTTCCTCTTGGAGGTTTATCCCTCCCTTTACATTTGGAAGTTGTAGCTACCTTTGGAAGTCATTACTTCCCTTGAACAATAATTGTTGATTATTTCTCATATATTGTGCATGGTGTATTGTGGTGTATTGGTGTAACTCTTATACTATTGTTCATTTATCATTGGATATAATTGAATGGCTTAAGTATAAGTTGAAAAATGTTTTAAATTGTACTTGATACTGAGTCACCCCCCTCTCAGTATCAACAAACTACAACATTTTGTTTTTCAATAATCCACCTCTTGATGTCATTCAAGCCTTCTATGATAGTGTTCAGGTGGATTTTTATTGACATGTACATATCTATGTTGCTCCATTATGTTGGCAGCCAACTATTGAAAGATATGCAGATGGGTGTACATATTCGTGATGGTCTCCTCTAGCTTCATCCTAACCTTTTCCACACATTCCTTGAACTCTTGTAAGATACTTTACTCATTATTTTAGTTTCGATGATATAGGTGGATATTGGTGGCCACCCACCTATTACATTGGCTCAAAGAAATTTTTTCCATTTTGTCATTTTTTTTACATTTTTTTGGGTCCCAAACTTCCGAGGTTGTTTTAAGGCTCTAATTGACATTTTTTTGGAATTTGGGGGGTAATAATTTATAAAAGCATACCCTGGCCCAAACAAAGATTGTATTTATTTGTTATACCTTTCCAATGAGGCATCAAATTCCCCAAACAAAGATCATACACAAAATTTACGCCCTCAGGAAGTTGACGTATCAACTACCCCCATTGGGACCCACAAACCTTTGGGTGTTTCATCTTCCAAGGTTAGGGTTTTGGATGTTTAGGGTTTTCTCATTTATGATTTATATTAAAAATTACTTTACAACCTAATTGTAATCATATTCTTTCATTAAGCGTAGCCACCACATCTCTTCTCAGAGATACTATACCACCATTCAAGCAAGCTTGTTTCCTTCTGCATTTTTACAGTTTTAACATTTTTCATTTATTAATAGAATTCAAGTTTCACTTTATCTCAATTTTTTTGTTATATATCTACATTTCATTTCATTCCATTCAAAAATATGGACCAGTGGTATCATATCGCTCTTATCTTTATTTGTTTCTTTGTGCATGTCTGCAACGAGGCCAATGTACAAGGAGTTAGGACTCAAAATAGTTGAGCCTTTGCATGACTGTCCTTGGTGACCCTGATGACCTCCCATGGAATAATAAAAGAGAAATGAGAGAGAATTATATTGTTGATTAATTGGGTTGGTTTTAATTGATGTCAACCCTTGAAGGAAGTCTGGTAGCAAATTTTGGTAGCACAACATTTTGGGTAATGGACCCAAGTTTGTTTGATGGATAATGGCATGAGATTTGATATATTTGTAGGTAAAACTATTCTATATGTATATTACATGTGATTCCATTTCCGTTGGTATGTGGAACATCACATAAATCCTCACGGATTTAGAGTTATGGCCATGTGAAGTTGGAGAACCCTCATGAGTCATCTAGAATCCCCAAAAGGTCAAAGTAGTCAAAGTGTTTGCAAAGAAGAAATTATTTAAATAATAAAGTGAAGTGACGAGTGTACTACAAGTCAAAGAGGATGAAAAATAAATCATTTAAATAATAAAGTTAATGGAGAAATTACTAATTATAAAGTGGTTAAGTTAAGTGGACAAGTGGTTATAAGTGGGTTAACCCTAAAATAAGGAAAGTGGGTTAAGATGATTAGAAGGTAACCCCTTGAGGAAGCTACATGAAAGTATAAATAAGAGGCAAGGCTCTCTCATTTAATCACACTCTAGCACATTAAATATCTATTGTTGTGTAAGGCTTATTGCAAGTACTCTTTGATACATCTGAAGTTGCAAAAGTTTGAGGTAGCACGAAGGGTTGACGACGAAAGTTTTAGAATTACAGCTAATACTAAAAATCCTAATTTCTGAGGTGTACACGTGCTAACAATGTATTAGGGTGCGTACATATGTGGGATAACAATTTATTAGGTCGCGTACATGAGGGTAAAGCCATAAAAACTTGAGAAGTTGAAGATGTCAAGGTTCGAGATTCTAAGATCAAGATCCCAGGAAGGTCTACAGTGATCAGATACATCATATCTATCCATTGGATCAAAAGGTATGTCTTACTTCTATGAGTAGTTTGATTTTGATGTATGCATGATAAATGGTTATGGATATTTGAGGATTCTCCCTAGAGAGATTAGTGGATGTATGGGATCTTCTATATAAGTCATATCTACAGAAATATAGGGTTGGTATAATCAATATTTATCATTGATACTTCTTGTTAGAGTTAAGGAACATATTGTATTTCTTTGCATATGGCTAAAGTTTTTGTGGTACATGGTTGAGAGCTTGGATTTGTGAAGTGGTTGATATATTGAGAGGATGAATATCAGAAAGGGTTTGATGTCTAGATCATGTGAGGGTTTTTATACTTGTTCACGATTACACAAACTTATATGGAACATGACTAGAGAGAGATATATATTCTTTGGGTAAAGGTTATGTATGAGGATGCATGTACAGGGTACAATTATAGTCTGGATACAATGACAGGTTGTCGATCTATGTGAAAGAAGTTGCAAAGGATAAAAAAATTTCAGAAGAAAGAAAACCCTAGTTTTCAGAAGGCATACACAGGCTGCATAATAGATAGGACATGTACATACACAAGGTGTTGTATATATAGGGCATGTACATATGCATGTTGCAGAACTACAAGTCGTGTATCCCTAGTTTTAGAAGGCATACATAGGCTACATAACAGAAAAGGTGCATACATACACATGTTGTTGTATAGATAGGGCACATACATACACATGTTGCAAAACTACAGGTCGTGTATCTGTTGTATTTGGTTGATACATGTTCAATTCAAGTACAAATTGATTGTAGGGAAGTAGTAGAGGTTGGTTGCAGGTTAGTGGTACAGGTTGTTACAGTGGTATATCTCATAGTGAAAGTGTGACAATGGTTCCATCATTCTACTTCTACGTCAAGGAAGTTTTACGGGGAAAGGACAGGTGGTTGTAGACACCTTCTAGTTGTAGCGGGAGAACATACGGGGTTGTATCCTCCTTCTGGTTGTAGCCAAAGAATTCGGGAATTGGAGATTCCCTCAGGTTGTAGTCGGAGAAACTATGGTTTTGGAGCCTCCTTCCAGTTGCAGCTGGAAAATAAAGGAATTTGGTGCTTCCAATGAATGTAATTCTTAAAGACATATAAGAAAAATCATTCTTTGGTTTTCTACCACTTTGGGTTTCCATGTAAAAACATCGTTTACTGTGTATGTGTATGATTGCTCATATGTTCATTGTTTATTTACTCTACAACTATTGGATGATAATGCTACATTGATATAACACTTGCATTTTGTGATAGAAAATGATATAATTTCTTTATTACTGATTCACCCCTGCTCTCAGTAATCCAACAATTGGTATCAGAGAAGGTTGCCTCGGAAATCAGTTTAACCAGTGAAAGGTAGATCATGGAGAGCAACATGTATAAAAATGGAATACCACAGTTTCATGGACAAAAGTATGCATTTTGGAGAAGAAGGACGAAAACATATATACAAGCACAGGGATTTGAAATTTGGCAATCAGTTGTAGATGGATACAAACAACCAACAGTTCCCCTGACAAATGAAAGAGCAATAAAACTCGGTCAAAATAATTCCAAAGCCACAAAACCACTTCTGAATGGTCTTTGTGAATTGGTATACACCAAAGTTATACATTGTAAATATGCTAAATAGATTTGGGACAAGCTTCAAATTATTTATGAAGGAGATTCAAAAGTCAGAGCAACAAAGATTCAAACTTACAGAGGTCATTTCAAACAACTAAAGATGAAGGAAGATGAGAATATTATAGCTTATTTCTTACAAGTCGATGAAATAGTAAATGTAATGATAGGATTGAGAGAAGAAATTAAAGAATCTGTAATTGTTCAAAAGGTAATAAGATCTCTTCCTATGATATTTGATCCTAATATATCAACACTAGAATATAGATCATATCTATACTCAATAAGCATGGACGAACTACATGGAATCGTCATAGCATATGAAATGAGAACTGAGGAGGAAAATCCAGATATAAACGAAGCATCTTTCAAAGAATCCAAAAGGTCAAAGAAAATGGGAAAGAAAAAGGAAAAATAGCATAGCAACAATAGTGACATCTCGGAAGATGATGAAGAAGTGGCCAACTTTGTCAGAAGATTGAACAAGGGAACCAATGACAGATATAAAGGTAAGCTTCCATTGATTGGTTTTAATTGTGATGGTATTGATCATTTTTCTAACAAATGTACTTATAAGAAAAATAAGAGGAATGATGAAGATTAATCAAATATGAAACAAACATATAAAGGAAAAAGAACCACAAAGAAATATTTCAAGAAAAGTTTATGCATCAAAGAAGGCATCTCCTCATCATATAAAGATGAAGTCAGTGACAGTGAGATAGAACGAATTATGTTCATGGAAATAGAAGAATCTAATAAAGAAGACACCAAATAAGAATATGAAGAGGCAGAAGTTAACTAACGAGAAGAATTTATGTGTGCCATAGAATTTATAAGAAGAGAAAAGAAGAAAAACAAAAAGCTACAAGTAGAACTGGACAAGAAAGAAGACACTTAGGAACTGGAACAAATGATCACAAATTTGAATGTTCAAATAGAATAAGATAAAATAATTGAAGAAGCACTCAAAGAACATCTAGAACAAAGAGACGAGATCATTGGAAATTTGGAAGCATAGATTGTCACATTAAGAAAGGATATTCAAAAGAAAAATATGCAGAACAACTCAAAAGTTTTGGATGAAATTATCAACAGTCAAAAGCCTCATCATGACAAGTCCAGACTTGGATACAATTAGACAGAAAATGAATCAATCTCCAAAACAATAGAATAATAAACATATCCAAAAAGCTATGCAGAAACAATCAAAGGGGATAGGAAGACCTACAAGGAATATTACAGGGACACTCCTCCACTGAGAAGATTAATATTTAAGAATCAACGAATAGATATGCCTCAGGAAGAAGGAGGATTCATAAAAGTAACTCATTTCAAAAGATATTCAACTCCTAGGTATCAAACTATATTTTTTGGTTTATGTTATGCATGCAATAATTTTGGACATAAAGTTGTGAATCACAGAGCTAACAACAGGAACATAAAAAACTTTGAAAGTCATACACAAAAGGGTTATCTAACAAGGTGTTGGGCCCTTCATTTTTGGTTAGGAGTTGCATAAGGAAGACTATAGTCCCAATTTTGGTCAAACACAATTTGCGCAAGCCACAAAGGAGTTGGACAGTGGAGCAAGAAAAGAAATAGAAAACAATTGCGAAAAAGGACAACACAACATCAGTAATGCAAATGAAGTTACAACAAAACAAGAAAAAGAAAGCATGTGGAGTCTAAAACTAGAAGATCCTAGTCAACCTATATGTATGAAATGCATATGATTGTAAAAAGGTTGGTTTTTATCATAGAGGGTGTATAAGGCATAGAAAAAGTATCATTCTACTCCATGTAAGTTCTATGATTGTAATTTGTATCCAGTTTTGGGGAAAAGGGTAGATAGAGCTCTGAGGCATGAGTCCAGAGATAAAAGCTTTTAAGAGAGTAATGACTTGTATCTGGGAGATTGTATCTGATAAGTTCTTTTGATAATATATATGGAAGTGTAATATCCCCCGGTAGAGCCCCAGTTGTGATTATAAATTTTAAACATGTTTGTTAGGCTGGTGAGTCGAGTTATAATAAGCTAGGAGGATTATCTGATGATTAGGCCAGAGAGCCTAGGATGCTAAGGCCAGGAGCCTATTTTGTATATGTAATTATGCAAATCATTAATAAAAATTATACATCATTGTGTGTAGACCCTCCACAGAGAAAGAGTTATGGGGGACTAAGCTCCACTAGGTGGGGAAGGGGCTAAGTGTCTAGGAATAGGGGATAAGCTAGAGCACTTACCTCTAAAGGAATAATATTATATTATTATTTCCTAAAGGCTAAAGTTTGACATAATATGTGTTGTCATAAATTCCCAAGGGAAAGGGGGAGGAGTGTTAAGTGGATCTCATGAAACTTCAAGGAGACATGTGTCAACCTGGGTGCATGCAATTTTAAGTGGGGAAGTCATCTCATTGTCAGATCATCTCATTCACGAGTCTCACGATTATGACGACAGAAGATAATTCACCATTGCATCGACACTCTCACGATGTTATCCACCTTGGAAGAGATCCATACTCCCCACTGAGGCACACCCCAGTGTAACCTGTAGACACTGGAGTTGTCCTGCGTATTTCCTGTGAAGCTTGACGAACTTGTATTTTTCTTGAGTCATGCTATGTCGTAGCGGTCATTGGTTGTTGCCAACAAAGTTTTGGATAAGCTTGTTTTTCTATCATATTCTATTTCCATACTTGTTTTCTGTGGTTGACTTCACCTGTGTGTTACCCGAATTTTGTTGTTGACATCATGTGTGTCTGTTTGACATAAGATCTTAATTGAAGAAGCAGGTTGTCAGGCCTGTGAGCAACTCTCCCAGGTGAGAGAGTTTGTTGGGAAGTGATTTATCCTGGAGGGAGTCCCATAGAAGATACAATACTCTGATTGATCTAGGAGGATATCGGTGGCCACCCACCTTTTCCAACTGGCTCAAAACACCTTTCTAGAAATTTACTATTTTTGGCAGTTTTTCGGGTCCTGAACTTCCCGAGCCATTTTGAGGCCCTAAACGACACCTAAACGATGTTTTTTGGGCATCTACCTATATAAAAATATATTCATGAGATTCTCTGCCAGCAGTTGCAGTACTCCAATATATAATTCTAACGATGTATCATATGCGCCAAACAAAGATAGTATGCCAAAGTTACGAACCCGGGAAATTGATGTACCAATTTACCCCAATGGGGCCCACATGACTTTTGGCGCTTCATATCCTAGGGTTAGGTTTTTGGATGTCTAGGGTTTTTGGCATTCCTGTTTGTTGTAAAAATGCATTCAGAGCCTCATTGTAATCATATTTTTGTGAATGTGAGTAGCCGTCACATCTCTTCTCAAAGACAAGCTGCCACCATTCTAGCGAGTCTTTCACTCTGTATTTTTACAGTCTCTGTACATTTATTTCATTAATATAAATTGTGTATTACTATATATATTTGTTTATGGTTTCATCTTTGATACATTTTTGTTATATTATTGGATATCCACAATATCTTTGTGCATTTCTTTATTATATATCCACTCTCATTTTGTGCCGAAAATAATATATATCACTGAGACTTTCGGTCTAGCCTATTGCTAAAGCCCAAGGTAAGGGAGGTGTAGTAGCCGATGGACTTGTATTAGTGAAGGTGTACCCTCCTAGGGTGGATCAGGTGTGTGGGGAATGAGGGTCTATGGATTGTGGGCGTAAGTGGCTCTTGGGATAAAATATCCTTCCTATTGTTTTGTGCAACTTCCTTGTTGTCCTTGCCAAGTTTAGAATTCCCTTGCCCGGTGGAGTTTAGTCCCATCTCGGGGGTGACCCACTGTTGAGCATGATGAGCAGTGTGGTATATGGCTGGGAGGTTCATGGAAGGTCTGCATGGAGTTGGTGTACTTCAATTGAAATATAAGTACCCATTCCTATGTTCATTTACATGTCGTGTATTTGTACATGTTAGGTTGATGGGTATTGCCTGTATATGATGTTATATTATGGGTTTTTCCTGTGAGTACTGTATGTATGCTTTTATTTATATTTTTGCATTAATCTATTTATGAAAAAAATATGTTGTCTGTTTTTTTTTATATTTATATGCATATGATCATTGTTGTTTCTATGAGTAGCATGGCCCGACCCGGGTGGTCAGGGGTGTGAAAAAATGGTATCAAAGAAGTAAAGGCAAAGTTAAGGTTTCTTCAATAACCAATGGGGGTTGATGGCCAGGGACATTTTAAATTGGCATCATATCTAAGGGAAGTGTCTGAGTAGCAACGTTGCTCGGCCTATTGGTGGCTGGGGACATTACAAAATGGTATCAAAGCCATGGTTTCAACATTGAGCCTAGATGGGCCATGATTAGTAGTTAACGAGACAAATATTTTAGAGAAAATTGTTGTTGAAAGGGACAAAATTCAAGGTTCAAAGAATCCCTGGGTGCAGGGAGTGCATCGACAGAGTCTTTGACTCAAAAATATCAGGAGAAAGAACTCGAGTTTTCTCGTGAAGGGACGCAAAGATTTGTTGCAAGGAGTGCACAGATACAAAAGTCGACTAAGTGTCGAAGAAACCCTCTAAGGCGAAAGGGGTTCGAGAAACAAAGCTTGGGAGAGATAGCAAGAATAAATATTCAAAGGAAGAGAAAATCTCAAGGTTTAACGAGTTAACGACTAGTATTCCATCAAGAGGAAATAGAGTCACCCCAGATCGTCAGATCTGGAAAAGTTGCGAGGCAGTTAGCCATGATTTCCTTTGGATATCCACAGAGTAATGAAGTCCATTTGTATATTTGATCTGAGAGAGAGAATACGTGGTGGAAATCCATGGACTTTAGGTGAAATCACTTTGGGAGAAAACTAGTGTGGAGAGGTTGAAACTCCCGAAGCCTGATGTCCTCGAAGTGGATCTACACCGTAGATATGAGGAGAAGAGAAAAATCATTGGATCAAGCCAAAGGTGGAAGTTACAATGTTGTATGAATGGAGAAAACTCCTGAAGTACGGAGTTAATCTGGACCGTCTGTCAAAAGGGACACATGTCAGAAGATTGGCTTGTTCGGGATTTCTGCATTCATGAAAATTAGTGTATGCTGGGGCGAGAACTCTTGAAGCCTGAAGCTCCAATGACGTGGACACATCACCTAGATTGACGTGGACACATGGGTTGTGTTCCATGTGTCAGTGGGTTTTGAACCCATGGATTATTGAAATTCCATTTGGAACATGACACGTGTCTCCCATCTAATTGGGCCACGTTTCAGGCGTTAGTAATCCACCATAGGGAATTGTGTTTGAGCATGGCTAGTGGGACTACACTGGCGTTGATCATGATACACCAAGATCGACAACCAGGATGCATTGTGGGGACCCAAGTTGCATGTGAGTTAATTCCCCAAGGCAGTCCTGCAATCCAAACCACGGTTTCACTGAGGGGTTATGTGTCAGTGTCAGAAGAATTACGGGGCAAAAGGCGAGTTACTCCAAACCTCCGATGCGTGCCCCTGCAATTAGAAAGGTGTAAATAATGATGCGACATGTTAGTGTTCGAACATTGAAACCCTGGAGCCCAAAGGATGCATGGCACTAGATGCTACATTCTAGAGACCAAAATCTCTCGAAGAGTTGTGCTATGTTATGTAGTGGAAGGAAACCCCACCGTTAAAGGAATAAAGGCAAGGGGGGGGGGTGTAGAATTGATTACAAGCTGTCGATGTGAGTGTTGATGATCACATCTGATGAGACTTGTGTGAATATTAACCAATATAAGAAAATAGTCATATCCGCTTGCTAAGGGTTATATTTCATCTTAGTCGTTGGTTGTTGATGAACAATGGACTGTAGATCCACTCCCCACACTTTGCGAGTTCGCCCATTCGACACTCCGGGAGTTACAATGACTTGAGTTAGGAACTTGTGAAGCCCAGAGGTCTGAATTTTTTA
This sequence comes from Picea engelmannii, assembly GCA_009831015.1. Classification (NCBI taxonomy): domain Eukaryota; kingdom Viridiplantae; phylum Streptophyta; class Pinopsida; order Pinales; family Pinaceae; genus Picea; species Picea engelmannii. Next base: position 676,005 of record ML777769.1, on the reverse strand, counting down.
TTAAGAACCTATAGAACTGGCATTGGGCCACAGTCATGGTCCCATGTGAATTAAGGGCTCAAGGAAAATGGGAGCTAGCACCCAAAAAATATGTTAAAGAACATAAAATGGGTTAGGAAGGAATCCCGTGGGTTTCGTCTAGATTCAACCTACATAAAAAGAGGTACTGAAGACCTGGGAACTTTATGATATGGTTCAACAAATATCTAATAGCCATTAGCTCAAAGAAAATATATCCACTACACAAGAAGTGCATCAGATAAAAAGATCAAGTTTTAAAGGATCATAGCTTACTTCTCAAGGCTCAGAATTGAACAAGGAAGATGTGATTGAGAAGGTATCGGAAAGAGGATTCCAGATGAAATGGTTACATTAAAAGATAAAAAGTGCTAGAGATGTATTCAGATAGAAGAAAGAAGGAATAAGGACAAGGAAAATTCTTTATTCTACATCTGAGATTTTTCAGAAGTCATTGGATCAGATGTTGGGTTCGATAAGCAACATACAAATCCCAAATGGAATTCTTGTTTGGGGAAGATTGTCTAGGTTACAATCTTTGCACATCAAATGTGAATGCTATGTGGAGAAAGCCATCTGCGATACATGATAATGCATGAAACATAAGTTCATATGGAGATGCAAAGCATGGGAATAAGGAATGTTTTATGGAATATGAAATATTTTGGAGATAAGATGTGACATCTCCAAGGATCATTCCTACAGATTGGAGGTAGAATGTCCATTATTGCTATCAAAATACATAGTGGAAGCATGGCATGAAGGTCATCAAATATGGCATGAAAAAAGTTGAATATGCATGTCAGAAGGCTAAATCAAATTGCTTCAAGAAAGAAGTTGGTGTTAAATAACCAAGGTTACTCAGAGAACATGACTGGAATTATAATTTGTTCATGCAAGAGCTGAATCAAAGGAATCCAAATAATAATGGAATGCCGAAAATTAATATTAGCATAATATGTGATGGAAAGTATGCAAAGTAGAAAATGAAAAACTCCTGGATGGAGTCAAGTCCATGAACATCCTAAGATAATGGAAGAAGAAATCATGAGATAGATATTCAACTAATAGGAATGCATGTCAACACTCCAGGGAGGAAATATAGAATAGTAGAGGATTGTTGATGCACTCCAAAGGTGTGAAGGTAATTCCACAAGAGCATGGAGATATCAAGTCAAGAATAATTTAAAAGTGAAATGACTTCCAAAGAGAAATCAATAAGGAACTAGGAAGAAGAAAATGGTTCAATGCATGGTTTTGAATGTAGAGGAGATGGTGCTTGACAATAATCCATATTAAGTGACATAGAGCCCTGAGTGACAACCCAAGAGGTTGGAGGTATCACTTGAATATATGATGGTAAGTGAAAATAAGGACTTTTAGTTAATTCTATGTAGCTAGAAAAATGGAAGAGGAGAGTACAACAAAACCTCATGTACTAAAGTATTCCTTCGGGAAAGGGCTGAAGAATCTCAGTCCTAAAGAGTAACTGGAGGTTGAAGAATCCATAGTCTATAAAATAGCTTGGTTTGGAATTTAATTCACCCAAGTACGAGTTGGGATAGTTGGATCCAGGAAATTAATGAAAGTTGAAGGTTAATATCATCTTAGTTTGGGACTATAAATGCAAAGGTCGCCAAGAGTGATTTGGATAGAAAGTTCTCATGGAAGGAATAATCATGCACATTGATCACAGTGGGAGCACAAGAAGATTCAGCAATCCAGGAAGAGTTGAAGACTTCTGGCATCAGCAAGGAAAAGTTGCACATGGAAAATAAGTTGTTGAAATTGTGGTAGTAGCAGTTGAATTGGGTTTGGTTGATCAACTATAAGAAGAAAAATAAATTCTTTCATGTTGCAAGTGTTGTTGATGATGTTGCTACATAAGGAGGGAAGCAACATAAAGTTGAAGTATTGGTTATAAGTTTGATAAAAGAAGCATGAAAGCTTCTAATACCATCAGAAATTTAGGTAGTATAAAATTTATTAATGGCAGTCATGTATATATGAGTTTATTACTCTTATTGCATAATTGCTGAAGGGAATTTAGGTAAGAATTTCCTCAGCCAAAGTTATTTTATAAAATCACATGGTTATATTATTTGAATAAGATACCACTGGATGTGGTAAAGGTTGGAGGTTTCTATTAATTCAAATATTTTTATCTTCTAAATGCACACATTGACATATTATAATGTCATGTTAATTTGGTTATGGGGTAATAACCAAAGAAATAAAAGCTAAGAACTTGTTATAGGAATGAATGCCAGTAAGCTAGTCATGTGTGAGACCAGGACATAGTTGGATATGGAAAGTTATGTATATGGAAAGGTTATGAGCCACACAAGTACAAAAGATTCCTACATTTAAATAAAACTTGGGCTGCAACCTTTTTTCTAACACTAATGAACACCACAGAATTATATTCTCGGTGTAGTGTTCAGGTTGAAAATGAAGAAATCCAACTAATTGGGAAGACAATAGGAAGTGTGTTAAGAATGTGTCAACACATTGGCCATAATTCCAACATATGGATGGTGAGATACATGACTGAGATAAAGAGCATTATGTAATTCAATGCAAGGTGCACTGAATAAGTATGCATTGAGAATTGCACTCATGAGTAATAAGTGATAGAATTGTGTACTTAAATGCATAATAAGTGTTGAATTGTGTACTAAGTGATATATATTATTGCATGGAAATAATAGTTACTAATAGCTGAAATGTTGTTAAATCATGAAGCTGAGTACATTTTAGGAATTGATAGACATTGCAACAGGAAAGTTGCAAGTCAAGTAGTCACATGAATATTGACTACAAAAAATTTCCTATTTAGAAAAATAAGTAATGAAATTACATATATTAATTAAGAACATGTATATGCATAGAATGATGAGTCATTCTATTTTATTAAATTGTTTGGTAATTATGATTGAATTGCTAGGTGCAGACAATTCTAATTTCAATGCATATGGTTTTGTACATATTGCAATTGAATTATGATGTATAGGAAATACTGACAATTTGTTGGCAGTATGCAAGATGAAGACTTGAAAGAAAATGCTATGCAGTTTGGTTCTTGTGGAAAACCACAAGGAAGGTTACAATCCTAATATGGCAACAACCAAGAAGAATTATGAAATAGAATTTCATGTATTGGGGAGAAGTAGAATTCCCTTTTTGAACTAAGTTTGAGTTCCTAAATGAATTCTTTTATGTTCTCTCATGATAACTTCATGTGGGTGATACAGATGAGATGATGTTGATTAAAGTTATAATGTTGACTACAAAGAGTAGCTCGAGGAAGATGCTGATTGGAAATCTCTGAGAGTAGATGGAACCCTTGGGCCACGGTGCTATGAGACTTTCGGTCTAGCCTGTTGCTGAATCCCAATGAAAGTGAGGTGTAGCAGTCGATGGACTTCGTGATAATGAAGGTGTACACTCCTGGGGTGGGACATACATGTGGGGAAGAGAGACCATTGGTTGGAGTGCTATTGGATTATGGTACCTTGGCCTAATCCATGTTGATATGGAAGTCTTCTCAATCAAAAGATAAGTATCAATTCTCTATTCATTGTATGTTATGTATCGCATATACATGTTATAATGTTATTAGAATTGCCTGTATATATATTGCATGTATATTCTAATGTTTCTTCTAAATGAATAGGTGTACGATTAGAGTGTTTACATTTGTGGAGTCATAGCCCTGGTGAGAGTTTATCAATAGTGAGATATAAGGTTGGGTGGAACATCACAGATCTAAAACCATTTAGTGCTTTCAATGAGGTTTAATTGAAGCATGTAACAAGGAAAAATGAGTTGAATGATTTCCTGAAGTAACTCTATGGAATAGAGAAATTGAGTTTCAGTTGCAGTATGAACACCAAAATTGGTGCTTGAAAGTAGAACACCAGGTGGATAATAGGATTCCAATAGCTAAAACTTGGATCTTTTTGAAGAATTTTTGACTTATATATGTATAAACAAGTTGCACTAAGTAAAGTGCAAAAATAAGGGGGGGGGGTTATAATATCCCCCGGTAGATCCCTAGTTGTAATTATGAATTGTAAACATGTTTGTTAGGCTGGTGAGCCATGTTATATTAATATAGGAGGCTTATGTGATGATCATGCTAGAGATCCTAGGATGCTAAGGCCAGGATCCTATTTTGTATATGCAATTATGCAAATCATTAATAAAAAATATACGTCAATGCGTGTAGACCCTCCACGAAGAAAGAGTTATGGGGGACTAAGCTACACTAGGTGGGGAAGGGGCTAAGTGTATATGAATAGGGGATAAGCTATAGGGCTTACCTCTAAAGAAATAATATTATATTATTATTTCCTAAAGGATAAGGTTTGACATAATCTGTGTTGTCGTAAGTTCCTAAGGGAAAGGGGGACGAGTGTTAAGCGTGTTGGAGCATAAACCTAACTTACATTAGTTTATACCTAGCTTAGACTCCTATATATTTTTTAATACATTCCATAACACTTTATTTCACCTAATTTGGCCACATAGAGAAGAAGGGCACATCATCCCTAGATTTTAGGGAAAACTGCTATTTTTAGATCAAGACTCAACTCTCGGTTCTTGATTTTATTGATTTATTCCAACTCCCCCATGCACAAACTCATCCATTATTGGGGAATTCACACCTCCTCTTTGAGTGAGATATTTATTCCTTAATTAATGATTTTTTCCTTTACTATTATTAGTAACTGCTATTTCGGGTCAGTTAAGTGAGTTAGCACTGCTTCTCTTGTCAGTTAAGTGAGATTAAGTGAGATAATGCACATCACATGACTCTTGTGGGAATTAATGAGTGTGTTAAATGTGTCTTTAGTGGTCTAGTTCGAACTATGTGGTCTCCCTTAGCCTATGACACCTATTTTAGCTTTTTATATCTTTTTTAACTAGAATTTCTATGTTGGAAATTCTATATATTCACCTCCTCTCTTCTTTTTGAGGATGGTTTCTCATGTATATTCATTTTTTATTAATATAATTCTTTGATTTATGGAGAAAAAACATTCTCTCATCTCTTGAATATCAGCAAATTGTATGTGTTCAATTTAACTAGAATTCTAGATCTATCAGGGTTTCTGCAGGAATTCTACATGGTATCAGAGCTAGATTGAATCTAGTGGATTGTACACGATTTTATTTGTAGTTATAGATCATCAGGAGGCGCAAAAAGTAGAAATTTTTCATCTCTCTCAGCCCACAAAACTCATTCTAAATCCTTTCAATTACTTCGAATGGAAGACAAAGATCTCTCTGCTCCTCCGAAGCAAAGGGATTTATAGGGTAACAATGGGAACAGAGAAAGAACTGACTGTTGCAATGGAGAAGATCAAATATTTCAATAAATTAAATGAAGCAATTGGGCTTATATGCCTATCAATTTCCAGATATCTCCTCTTTCATGTTAGGGGAGCCACTACTCCCAATGTGGTCTGGACCACATTGGAAGGCCTATTCAGCAAGCAGGGTGCAATGATAGTTCATCAAAGGGAGAATGAAATCATATCCATAAGTCCAATTCATTTCAACAACCTGCAAGAATTATTCACCAAGTTCAAATCCATCCTCTTTGAACTTAATGCATGTGGAGTCAATAAAGAGGAAGCTCATCTCATCCTTTCAATTCTCTCGAAATTAGGCCATGAATATTCAATATTTGTATCGTCTTTTCAAGCATCTAAATTGAATCAGGAAACATGAAAAATGCCTCCATTGAATGATTTCATTGCAAAATTGAATCAAGAGAAACCTAAGTTAGTCCAAATGGGTGCCATCAAGCATTCCAAGAACCAATCATGTGCGGCTACTGATGCTCCAAAGAGCAGTGGAAAAGACAAGCAAAAAGGAAAGGGTGAATTTCCTGAATCGAAGAAGGAGAGATCCTCACAATATTCAGAGAAATCTTCTGAGCCTAAGGATAAGAAGAAGAAGTAAAGAAAACTTTGTAGATATTATTCCAAAGGTTTTCATCCCGAAGAAAATTGCATGAGGAAGACTATCGATGAGATGGTTAAGCAATTGCAACAGCATAATCTCATGGTGCCCTAAAATGAAAAGAAGAAAGATGATAACAGAACGAGAGGGAGAGCACAAGATGGTCATGCTCTAATGGATGTCACATCCACTCCATCAGCTTGGATCCTTGATTTAGGTGCATAAAACCATATGGATGCATCAAAATATGATTTTTCCTCCATCAAAGAAAGCACCAGATCCCCAATTTACTTGGGAGAAGTCACACCCGCAAATGTGTGCGCAGAAGGAATGTTGATCTTGAAGGGGGATGCTTCACAAATGTGCTTCATGTTCCCTCACTGTCCACAAATCTTCTCTTGATATATCATATCACTCATTCCAGCTTTTGAAGGAAGGTGGAATTCACTCCAGACTCCGTAGTGATTACCGACATTTCCACAGGCTCACAACTTGCACATGGAATTGCAGATCACGGTTCTCGTTTGTATTTATTCTCCCACTTTGTTCCTAAATATATTAGCAATGTATTTCTGTCATAATATAATAATATCATTAGGTTATGGCATGAAATATTTGGCCATCTAAACTATAATTACTTGCATCAACTCAGCAAGGAAAACATGGTAGAAGGATTGCCAGCTATTAAATTCACAAGCGGTGTATGTCAAGGATGCATTCTTGGCAAGCATCCAGAGAAAATTTTTGACAAAGGGAAGACACAGAGAGATTATTCACCTCTTGGGATGATTCACAGTGGAATCATGGGCTCATTCCTGCAACTTTCAATCAGTAAGGCTCGATATGTACTCACCTTCATAGATGATTTCTCTCGCTTTACTTGGGTATTTTTTTTGAAATTAAAATCGAAAGTATTTGAATTCCTTATAGAATTTAAAGCACTTGCTGAGAATGAGTCTGGGTGTAAGATTACTATACTCTGTACTGATAATGGGGGGGAGTATGTCAACAAATATGTGAAGATTTTTTTTATTGATGCAAGTATACAACTACAACAAACAGTGCCATATACACCATAGCAGAACGGTGTTGTGGAGAGGAAAAACCAGTCCTTAAAAGAGATGGCCAATTGTATGCTACAGTCGAAATCATTAGCTCCCAAGCTATGGGATGAAGATATTAATTGTGAAGCATACATTTAGAACTGAGTTCCTCACAAATCACTCAAAGGCACCACTCCTTTTGAATGTTGGACCGGTAAGAAACTGAAAGTGTCGCACTTTCACATTCTTGGTTCACGAGCATGGGCTCACATTCCGACAAATAAGAGGAATACTTTGGTGCCTCAAAGTGTTGAATGAATATTTGTTGGATATTATGAAGGTGTCAAAGGATATATATTTCTGAACTCTCACACTGAAAAGTTCATTCTAGCTCGAAGTGTGAAGTTTGAACAAGAATCACTGCATGATTTTTCAGAAGACCCTGTCGAGGAACCGCTTGTTGTCACTGATGAGGAGGAGTCAGAAAATTCTTCAAGCACTTTAGAGAAGCCATAAGAGAATCCTTTTGGATCTGATACAGAGGATGAGGAATAGGGAATGGCTTCTCCAACTCAGTTTCCAACTTGGGCAGAGAAAACCCTGCAAGATGCGGGTGAACTAGTTGGTGATCCTGCGGATACAAGAAGGACTAGATCACATTTTTTTGGGGATCCTCAAGCCCTAGATGCCACATAACCATTTATTCCAATAAATTACTATATGAAAATTGGTTCAGATCCAAATTCAAACTCTGAGGCTGTTGGAAACTCACTTTGGGAGGCTTCCATGGATGAAGAGTACTCTACTCTTATGGACAACAACACATGGGACTTGGTTCCACTTCTGAAAGGAAGAAATCTTGTTCAATGACGTTGGATATATCGAAAAAATATTTCTGCATATGGTGAGATAAGAAATTAAAAATCTTGAATTGTCACAAAAAGATACTCATAAGTACATGGCATAGACTACACAGAGACATTTGCACCTGTTGCAAAAATGGACTCCATTCGACTAGTTTTGGCCATTGACGCTTCTCGTAGATGGGAAGTTCATCACATGGATGTGAAGAGTGAATTTCTTCATGGATATCCCAAGGAGGATATATATATGGAGAAACCACAGGGATACATTCAAAAATCTTCCCTCATTTACAGATTAAAGAAATCTTTGTATGGCCTAAAACAGGCTCCTAGAGCCTGGTATGCAAAGATGGATTCTTTCCTGCTTTCCATTGGATTCATTCGATGCAAATATGTTCTGAATGTTTATTTGATGCAACATGATGATTCCCTTTTTCTGATATTACTTTATATATATGACTTACTGATGACAGGGCACCTTACTTCAGCTATTGATTCGACAAAATCAACATTGCACGATCGATTTTCCATTAAAATTTGGGACTGTTGCACTACTTTCTTGGTCTTGAAGTTTCTCAGTCTACTTCAAGGATAAAGATGGAATAGTCTAAGTATGCATCAGATCTACTTTTCCACTTTCATATGAAAGAATGCAAGACAATAATATCTCCCTTTCTTTCGGGGGTCAGATTTGAGGATGCGGGTACTACACCTTTGGTGGACAGTACATTATATCGACAGTTGGTTGGGAGTTTGTTGTATCTCACTCACACTTGACTTGGTATCTCTTTTGCAGTAGGAGTTTGTTCCAGATATATGTAGAAGCCTCATGAGATTTACTGGAAAGCTACAAAGATAATCCTTAGATATGTGAAAGGTACTCCCAGTTTTGGTATCTTTTATGTTGTAGATTGCCCACTTTCACTAATTGGGAACATAGATTCTGATTGGGTTGGCGATGGTACAGACCATAAGTCCACCTCTGGTTATTTTTTCAGCTTTGGTTTAGGGCCATTTTGTTGGTCTAGCAAGAAGCAATCCACGATTGTTTTATCTACAAAAGAGGTAGAGTATAGAGGTGCAATGAATGCAGCTACACAGGTTGTTTGGTTGCAGGGGCTTCTCTCTGAGTTTGGTATTCAATATCCACTTCCGACTATCATATTTTGTGACAATCAGGGGTCCATTCAGACATCGATTCATCCAGTTCAGAGGACCAAGCACATCAAGATTCACATGCATTACATCCGTGAGCTGATCCGTGATAGAGTCATTTCACTGCAGTACTACCCCACAGAGAAGTAGGTTGTAGACATCTTCACCAAGTCCTTCACTGAATTGAGAGCCATGCTTGGAGTGGTGGAGACAACTGAGCAGGTCACTTTTGGCCACTT
>ML777769.1:641091-666604 GCA_009831015.1 Picea engelmannii | reverse complement strand
CCTCTTTGCTCTTTTCATGAGGAGTTCTTTTATGTAATGAGTACCTAAAATGGCCAAGTTGTTGGGACTCAATTTTTTTGTCATTACAGTTAGGCTTAAGGGGGGGTGTTGGAGCATAAACCTAACTTACATTAGTTTATACCTAGCTTAGACTCCTAGATCTTGGTTAATACATTCCATCATAGTTTATTTCACCTAATTTGGCCACATGGAGAATAAGGCTGCCTCATCCCTAGATTTTAGGGAAAACTGCTATTTTTAGATCAAGACTCAACTCCCAGTTCTTGATTTTATTGATTTATTCTTGATTTATTCCAAATCCCCCATGCAAAAACTCATCCATTATTGGGGAATGCACACCTCCTCTTTGAGTGAGAGACTTATTCATTAATTAATGATTTTTTCCTTACTATTATTAGTAACTGTTATTTCGGGTCAGTTAAGTAAGTTGGAACTGCTTCTCTTGTCAGTTAAGTGAGATTAAGTGAGCTAATGCACATAACTTGACTCTTGTGGGCATTAATGACTGTGTGACATGTGTCTTTAGTGGTCTAGGTCAAACTATGTGGTCTCTGTTAGCCTATGACACCTATTTTAGATTTTTCTAGCTTTTTAAACTAGAATTTCTATGTTGGAAATTCTATATATTCACCTCCTCTCTTATTTTTGAGGATGGTTGCTCATGTATATTCATTTTTTATTAATATAATTATCTAATTTATGGAGAAAAAAATTTCTCTCATCTCTTAAATATCAACAAATTGTATGTGTTCAATTTAACTAGAATTCTAGATCTATCGGGGTTTTTGCAGGAATTCTACAAGCTCATGCAACTTCAGGGAGACATGTGTCAACCTGGGCGCATGCAGTTTTAAGTGGTAAATTCATCTTGTTGTTGGATCATATAATTCATGAGTCTTATGATTATGACAACTGAAGATACTTCACCATTATGTCAGCACTCTTGCGAAGTTAGCCACCCTGGAAGAGATCCATACTCCCCACTGAGGCATGCCCCAGGGTAACCTACAGACACTGGAGTTGTCCCGTGTATTTCCTGTGAAGCACGATGAACTTGTATTTTTCTTGAGTCGTGTTGTGTCGAAGTGGTTGGCAGTTGTTAACAACACAGTTTTGGCTAAGCTTGGTTTGCTGTCATATTTGTGTCCATACCTGTTTTCTATGGTTGACTTCACCTGTGTGTTACCGGAATTCTATTGTTGACATCACCTGTGTATGTTTGACATAAGAGATGAATTGAAGAAGAAGGTTGTCAGGCCTGTGAGAAACTCTCCCAGGTGAGAGAGTTTGTTGGGAAGTGAGTTATCCTAGAGGGAGTCCTGTAACAACTACAGTACTCTGAGACTTCCAGTCTAGTCTATTGTTGAAGGCCAAGGTAAGGGATGTGTAGTAGCCAATGGAATTGTATTAGTGAAGGTGTACCCTCCTAGGGTGGAGTAGGTGTGTGAGGAATGAGGGTCTATGGGTTGTGGGTGTAAGTGGCTCCTGGGATAAAATATCCTTCCTGTTTTTTTGTGCAACTTCCTTGTTGTCCTTGCCAAGCCCAGAATTCCCTTACCCAGTGGAGTTTAGTCCTAGCGCGGGGGTGACCCACTGCTGAGCGTGATGAGAAGCATGGTCTATGTCTGGGAGGTTTGTGGAGGGTCTGCACATAATTGGTGTACTTCAATTGAAATATAAGTACCCATTCCTATGCTCATTTACATGTTGTGTATTTGTACATGCTAGGTTGATGAGTATTGCATGTATATGTTGTTATATTATGGGTTTTTCCTGTGAGTACTGCATGTATGATTTTATTGTTATTTCCGCATTAATTTATGTATGAAAAGAATATGTTGTTTGTTTATGCTTATATTTATATGCATATGATAATTGTTGTTTCTATGAGTAGCATGGCTCGGCCTGGTTGGACGGGGGTGTGACAAAATGGTATCAGAGAAGTAAAGGAAAAGTTAAGGTTGCTTTGGTAGCATTACCCGGTGGGGGTTGATGGCCGGGGATGTTACAAATTGGTATCAAATCTAAGTGAAGTGTTCGAGTAGTGGCATTTCTTGAATTTTTGGTGGTTGGGGATGTTACAGGAAGGACATCAAATTTGAAATATGTTGTGTCATTCTATGTTTACGATTATGAATCGTCTATGTACTTACTTATTTATGTCTGATAAGATAAATGTGTTGTCTCTGTTTATAAATTATATCGCAACTTGATTGTGTTTATTACCAGTTATGAATGATTTCATATTTTTTCTTTGGTTTGTCTGTATTGTAGAAGGTTATGGTGAATCATGAAGATTTCAGAAACCTTCCTAAGTATTCTCCTTTCCCTTCCCTATCTTCTTGTCTTGGTTGTGCTTCAAATGAGACTTCTTCTCTTAGGAGGAGATGGAAATTACAATGCTCTAGACTACTCAGTGCCTTTTGTTGGTAACTTGAGAAGGACTCTAGTCTGATAAATTATGTGCCAACAAAATGGTTTCGTTGCCAGGACCTGCGTTAAAAGGGAACCTGTAGGGATAATTCTTCCATGGATTCACCAATCCGGCATTCACCAATGGTGGAAGAAAAATTGTGATGCCTTCATATGGAAAGAATCAGAGCTCAGAGGAAAATATGTGAAAGATACATGAGAGGTTTTCTTTTATTCAGAAATATCGAGTGACCAATACAAGATATTATGGGTTAAGTTTCCAGAAGAACTTTTCCACTGGATAGATAGGCTCCAAGAAGATCTAGAATTCCAAGAATGAGTCAAGAAGACCTACGCTTGGGATATTAAAAATATCACAACACTTCATCGGCTGGATCGTCCGGTAACGCGAGTGATCGATTTCTAGGTCAATACAACATTAGAAGTATACATTATAGAGTTTGTAGCTGAGAATCATCAATATTTTTCATGTGAAAAAGAGGATTTCAAGAAAGACGCAAGGGGAAGACTGCTGAGAGAAATCCCTCTGTGGATTAAGTTTGTATTGATGGAGGAGGGGATGTTGTCTATCTCCCCAACTAACATGGTAGCTTAAAAACCCTCTCTTGGGGTGGGGTGAGTTTGGGGTAGAATCATGGCCTGAGGGAGGGGAGAGGGTTGTTTGACAAATGGGGGAGCAACAAGAAATGGAATTAAGGGATGAGAGAGCCTTGAAAAGAGACGACATAGTTGAGAAGTGGTGGCATGTGTTACACATAAAAAATACTCACTTTGATAGTGTCACAAGTGTCATCATTACAAAGGTCGCAAGTGTCGCATTTTGATCACAAGGTCGCAAGTGTCACATGTTGCTCACAAGTGTCGCAAGTGTCAGGGAAGCATACTGCCATGATGCCTATGTTGTGCCTATAATGACATGAGAAAGACACTTAAAACACCTCAAACATTTGATTTGGAAGAGGAGAAATGAGTCAGCAGGCTCATGAACCTTTTGCCATTTGAAAACACTAAAAAAACTAGCTTTTGGAGGAGAGCGCTCCCCTATACCTCTTCTGGGAGCGCCGACGCTCCCCCTTACACTTTCTAGGAGCGTTATAAAGCTCCTCTGGCCCTTTTGAGGGATCACTATAGATTTTGAGAGCGCTGGCGCCCCCCTAAAGCCTACTAGGGAGCGCTACAACGCTCTGATCTTCCTTTTGAGGGAGCGCTACCTATTCTGGGTAGTAGTTAAGTGGTTGAGATGAATGGAGGAAGCATCTTTTCATTCTTGGAAGGCAGTTGAGCTCGAATCCCTAGTCCAGCCATGATCTTAGGGTAGATCCTCAACTGAAGGAGGCAAATCCTCAACTTCCCTAAGGATATCTCAAGTGGTTAAATCCTCTCCAAGGATATATAAGCAAGCTTTCTAATGGTGAAAGGGGACTGGAAAGAGAGAATCACACCAAACTTATGATCTCATAAGTGGTGTTGGAACATAGATATTTTGGAAGCAAGAGACCTATGATCTCATAGGGAGCAATTGGTGAAGCTATCATCATTCGGATCGTGGATCTTTTGAGCAAGGGGTAGACAAGGAGGACTTGGCAGAGCTGCTGCAATCCATCCATGGCTGTAAGCAATGTTTTGTCCTCATTAATATGACACACTTGGCCTGTTTCTTTCTAGTTTGTGTCTGATCTTACATGAACTTATCATTGATAGATAGATCTATTTTCAAGCTAATATCAATAGAGTAGGAAGTTGTCATATCTTGTTTGTCTACATGACTCGTCGAGGAGCAAAGGATTGGAGCTCAACTCAGAGCGTGCAGGGACAAACGTTGGTAAAGAGGTACCTCTATTCTCCTTCCTTCTCATGTATTAGTTTGTATGGACTTGAAAGGAATTCAGTGTCCATGTTAAGCATTTTCTGTCTTAGAGTTAGGGTCAATCTCTTTGACGCAATCTACCTGTCCACGGGGATATTTTCCTACAACAGAAATTGGCGACTCCACTGGGGAGGAAAATAGATTTTTATTTTTGATTGTTCCTCATAATACCTTGTATTACCTGATTTTTTTCAGACCTTGTTCACCCCATTTATCTGATTGTATTTGCTGATTGAATCTTCAATCCATCACACTCAGCTTGATTGTCAAAATTTGACTGAATTTTGGGTTTTTTGGACTTTTTTCTGAGCTTTAGGACTCCAACGCTCCTCTGCCTTGTTATCAAAGTTCCAACGCTCCCTTAAGCTACTGCACAGAGTGTTATAACGCTCTGGTGGCCTTTATACTAGAGCGCAAACCCTCTTTTGCCCAAAACCTCTTTAAAAATTGCAATTTTTGGAGGTCCAAACCCTGTATTTTCACTTGTTGAGATGCTTTGTGATTCAATGATTCTTCCTTTGACCTTTGACATGATTCCTCATGAGAAGTAAATACCTTATTGTTCATATTTTATTCCCTTCTTCATTCTTTTTGAGTTTTTGCTGTTGAGAGCTTGAAATCAATCCCCTGCTTTCTTCTCTCCTATCCGACTGAGCGGGAACTCTAGTGAAGGACATTTGAAGTCTGTAACTCTTTTCATTTGGTTCTTTGAGGTCATCTGATCCAATCTCTTTCTCCTTTATTTTGCGTTTTTTATTTTCTTTCTCTTGTTTATTTTCAAAAGGGTGTGTTGTTTGTGTGAAATCTGCATGTTCTTGTTTGAATCTCTTTTGATCTGAAAGGGTAGTTGGCAGGACAAGTTTTGCATTGAATTGATTATCACATACAAACGACAAGAGTGCATCTTAATGATTAGTTTTCATATTAGTTTTCATTTCTGAAATGTTGAAGCATCATATTGGATTTGATTGAGAATGAAATTGATTGAGGGCGTTCCTTATCAAATGTTTGATAGTGAAAACGACTCTTTCTCTTTCCCTTAAATAGGTATTCATTGAAAAGAAATGATTTCTTATCATATTTCATGCATATTTTTGGGAATTGAGTCATTATTCCATCAGTTTCACTTTCGTACACCCTCTGAGTAAACAACAGCCATTAAAATCAACGCTTAACTAAAATTTATCAAACTTTTTACATCTTTGTTAGCAAACCTACATTAGTTTAAGGTGTAGGGCTTTGGAATAGGTTGAAAGGATAACTTTCCAAAGCTATCGAACAAACTTAGTATCTTGCGGTAGGGAGAGTCAAATCCAATTTTCGTATTGGCTTGTTGGGATCCCCCTCTCACATAGGGGTTACGCACGAGGTCGCATTCGGGTGAGTTATGAAGATTATCCCTCCGTGGCCCAACTGTTTGTAGTGGTCAGATCGTATATTGGGGGTCACTGGAAGGTATACCCACAATGTTGAGTGGAAGCCTTTCAAGTTGATTTTGGATTTTTTATCTTGCCCATATGTTTCGATTGGACTGTCGACTGTACCCTCCCATGGGTTGACTACGAGTCAGTGACCTTAGTAGCCACAATCTTTAGGGTCTCACACAAGGTGATGGTGAAGGGAAGTCTCACTGTACCTGGAATAGACGTTGGTCAAACTCACTCGGGCTCCTTGGAGGGTAAATACAAAATTATTGCATGGAAGCTTGCACCAAGGCATAAGTCCGTTAAGCAGGTTGCCAACGTAACTGATCCACCTACTCTATCCCTGCCCCTTCCTATTTTGATCTCGCGACATTGGATTTCATCACCAACTAGTGGTTTCATCGTCGGAAGGTTTGTTTGATTGTTTGCTTCTTAGATTCTTAGCGTGTGTTGATTGTTTTACTTAGTGGACCTTAGGTCGAGTCAGTGTTAATGGCATCGAATCTTGGGAGTACCAATGCTCATGGGGAACCCTATAATTTTCCTTCATTTGGAAACTTTGGTCCTCCATATGTTTCCACACTGAGTCTTCCAGGACTCACTATTGGATTACCAGTTTGGTTGTTCCTCACTCCGGTGATCCCGAATCCTCCCAATGTTTCAGTTGCACCTAATACTTTGGATGTCAATACACCACCCACACATCAACCTCATGTCAATTTTTCGCCTTCTTCGTCCATCAAGTCTCCTTCCATTTCTCCTTCTTCGCCTAGTGAAATCTCTAAAGCAAGTAGCCAGGTTGATAAGAAGAAGAAGAAACAGAAAGAGAAGAAGAAGAAGAGCCCGAAAAGGACCAAGGCCCTAACAACATCAGATGTTGGCTCTAAGAAACCAGTTACTGTTAATAGTACTAGGAGTGTTGATGAGGTCAACAAGATTAAAATGAAGAATACAAAACCCAAGTTCCCTTGCAGTCTTTGTAAGGGTGACCACTTTATGAGGGATTGCCCCGGTCTTACCCAGGTCTTAGAAATGTGGTCCTCCATGTCATCGGCCTCTGTCGGTCATGTTGATGATACCCCGTCAACTAGTGATGTTCAGGTTGGTAAGAAGAAGAAAACTGTCAAGTTCCCTTGCATGTTATATAAAGGTAATCATTACTCTCACCTTTGTTCTCACATGGATGAGGCTTCTCTTTTGGAAAAAATTCAACTTCCAAAAGGTTATCGTAAGATTTCCTCTGACCCATCATTGGTTGATGGACTAGTCAATCTGGTTCCATCCCCGGTCAGTCCGGTTGATCAGGTGGTCAATATAGTTTCCTCCTTGATTGAACCACAAACCCAAGTAGTTGATCCAGTTCCATCATCGATCAGCCCCGCTCTTCATAAAAATAGTGACACCAAAGCGATCAATCTATTTTCATCCTCGGTTGATCCCACTCTCCTGTTAGAGAGTGACACCAAAGTGGTCGATCCGTTTCTACCCGTCGACCCCATTCTTCCTTTGGAGAATGAAACTCAAGTGGTCGATCCAGTTTCACCATCGGTCGATCCCATTCCTACATTGAAGAATGTCAAAGTGACTGATCCAGTCCCTTCCTCGGTCAGTCCCACTCTTCCTCTTAAGAGTGCCAAAGTGTTCGATCCAATTTCACCATCAGTCGATCCCATTCCTCCATTGAGGAATGTCAAAGTGATTGATCCAGTCCCTTCCTTGGTCAGTCCCACTCTTCCTCCGAAGAGTGCTAAAGTGGTCTATCCAAGTCCACCATTGGTTGATCCGATCCAAACATCGGTCGATCCTACTCTCCTTCTAGAGAGTAAACCCGATACTTCCCATGTTTTTCTCGTTAACACAGACACTACCGTGCCGGGGGGCATTCCCCCTTCTCCTACGAAACCCCCTCCAAGTAATGAGGCCATCTTTTTTTATTGGGGTGTGCTAACTAGACCTCGTCTTCCCTCCCACATTCCTTTCCAGATTACAGTACAGGTTCGTGGTTGGGACGTTCCTCAAACATTGATAGATGAAGGTGCATATGTTAGTATTTTGTCTTATGTTGCTTGGTACGCTTTGGGTTGTCCGCAGCTTGCACCGGTTACACAGAATCTGTTAGATTTTAACAGAAGAACTAGTCAACCTTTAGGGATCCTTCCTCGGTTTCCTATAACTTTGGGAGGGAAAACTATCTTTATCGATGTCATGGTAGTCTGAGACCCCTTGGATTTCTCTTTACTCCTTGGGCGGGATTATGTATATGCTATGAAATCTATTGTATCCACGCTTTTCTGTGTGATATCTTTCCCTCACGATGGAAGAATTGTGACTATTGATCAACTTTCATTCATTGGCCCCGACTGGTTTACCTCCCTAAGTGGTTCTTATATGTAGACAGTATCACGCCTGTCGCATGTCAATTATGTGGCATTGTCTCCCATGACCTCAACTTATGACATTTTGGATCCGGTAGTTGACATTGTGATCTCTTCGGTAGGAATATTGGAGCCTGATCTCCTTACTCCTATCACGACCCTCGACATGTGTCCTTTCTCGAGTGATTATCTTCCATCCAGCAAAGATCTCTTGGAAGCCATGACCGAGTTTTTTCCCTTGACATGGTACCCTTCCAGAGCATTATCCTCTCGGAAGCCATGATCAAGAAGAAACCATGAGCATAGTTTCTCTTCTCTATGGCAAGCTCGTTAAAAAATGAAACAGAGGTCACGAGCATAGTTTCTCTTCTCTGTGGCAAGCTCATTAAAAAATGAAACAGAGGCTTTGAGCATAGTTTTCTTTTATGTGGCAAGCTCGTTAAAAAATGAAACAACAATCTGGGGATCGAACCCAGAACCTTGAGCATAGTTCTTTTCTTGTGTCAAGCTCGTTAAAAAATGAAACAATCACCTCTCCGTTCAAGTTGAGTCTTTCGCCAGATCTCATAGATGTCGAATCGAGTCTTTCGTTAGGTCTCATTTTTGAACCTTCATTTCATCCACCCGTATCCTTTTTCTCCATCTAGCACAGAAATTGGTGACAACCTCAAAGTCGGTGAATGAATTGAATCTTGGGGGGCATGTCTCCAGTCTTTGATGATCATTCTGGAGCTAAGACACCAGCTTTCAAGCTAGGGGCATACCGAGCTTAGTCTTTGTTCTTTCTCGTGCTCGTAAATACATGAGAATGAAACCAGGTAAACTTTTATCTCTTTTTCGAACCCATACAGATACACGAACACACAAAAAAGGAACCCCCCTAGAGTCATCTTTAAGCTCTTTTCAGACTCTCTAAACATGAAAATATTGCAGAGTGATCTTTCTTCCTTTCCCACTCGTTAAAAGGTCGGAAAGGGCGTCCTTCGAGTGATAGTTTATCTCTTTTTCGGTCTCGTCAGACTACTGTACGGAAAAGGAACTGAGAGAGTTCCCTTTTAAGTGTTTTTCGAAACTCTATAATCCCAAAAAACCTTCGAGTTTTCTGTCTTTGGACTCGTTAAAACACACATCGACAGGCCCATATGGGACTAATCCCTTACTTCTTCCAGTTCATTAAACAAAGGAAGAGGAACTTACCGAAGGTGAGTTATATCGAGCATATGTTTTCCTCCTCGAGCTCATTAAATCAAAAAGAGGTACTCGTCTATCTGGATGGGGGAAAAATTGAAAGAAGCAAGCCAAGCAGTCTCTTGAGAACATTATCAAGCAATTCTTAGAGTCGCCCTTGAACATGACACTTTGTCATATGCACGCATTATAACCCGCTGAACCTCTGCAATGAGCCAATCCTTTGATTTTCTTTCACTCCTTTGGGTCACCTGACGTAAGTCACAACACCCACTGCATCATCAAGTTTTGGTCCATGTCATGTTTCTACTATTGTGCCTCAGTGTTCAAGGGAAGTATCCGCCTCTAGAGTCAGCCATCCCAAATATCTTGCCTCAAAACTCGTGTCAGTCCATGTCCATTTGATCTACCAATTACATCTCTATGTCCATTTCATGTCGTTGATGGGGGATACATCAAGGCCCTCCCTCGACGAGTCTATTCTTGTCGACTTCAACACATTATCCGGGAATTAAGCTTAGAAACCAGTTAGTACTTTGGGAGCTACATGCCTCAATGGCAGGCCTCCTCACATCCGAAAGTGGGTTTACATCATTGACCTCTGATTGGATGATTCCATGGATGTTCGACTCCATCTCATCCATTCACATTCGTTGGAATGTACTAGAGTACCTTGGGAATCATTGACATTAATGGTGATCTCCCTTGTGCTTGTTAATGGTTTACATCATTGACCGGTAATCAAGTGGTTTTTGCCATGTTCGACATCAAGAAATCTATTCACATGGTTAGATTCGTACTACATTGGGATCGGTAAGAAGACCCTGGGTTGAGTGATCATTTTGATATGTACTTTTCCCAGGTTCCGAAGGAGTTTCTCTTGAACAATGATACATATACTGTTACATAGATCCACTTTGTATTGGTCGTGGCTATGTCTTGTCATATCATAGATCCACTATGTATTCTTCATGGCTACGATCAGTTCAGGTCATCAGAGTATAGATCCACAGTGTATTTTCAATGGCTATACCTTTTCATCAATACAATTATGGATCCGCAGTGTATTTTATGGCAGCCATATCTTGCAAGTCTTGATCACCCAAGCATAGGTATGTCTGCCTTGGGTTTGAAACATGTCATAATATTTGTTGGATGCTTGTGTGCAACTTTTGTCAAGTTCTTTGCATCTATACCCTTTCATGAAAGTCTACAAAGTATTTCAATTATTAGTTCCTATCTTCTAACTTCATACTTTGGGGGGCAATCTGTTACACATAAAAAATACTCACTTTGATAGTGTCGCAAGTGTCGTCATTACAAAGGTCGCAAGTGTCATATTTTTCTCACAAGGTCGCAAGTGTCACATGTTGCTCACAAGTGTCGCAAGTGTCAGGGAAGCATACTGCCATGATGCCTATGTCGTGCCTATAACGACATGAGAAAGACACTTAAAACACCTCAAACATTTGATTTGGAAGAGGAGAAATGACTCAGCAGGCGCATGAACCTTTTGTCATCTAAAAACACTCAAAAAAATAGCTTTTGGAGGAGAGCGCTCCCCTATACCTCTTCTAGGAGTGCCGACGCTCCCCCTTACACTGTCTGGGGGCGTTATAAAGCTCCTCTGGCCCTTTTGAGGGAGTGCTATAGATTTTGAGAGCATTGGTGCCCCCCTAAAGCATACTAGGGAGTGCTACAACGCTCTGATGGTCCTTTTGAGGGAGCGCTACCTATTCTGGGCAGTAGTTAAGTGGTTGAGATGAATGGGGGAAGCATATTTTCATTATTGGAAGGTAGTTGAGCTCGAATCCCTAGTCCATCCATGATCTTAGGGCAGATCCTCAACTGAAGGAGGAAAATCCTCAACTTCCCCAAGGATATCTCAAGTGGTTAAAGCCTCTCCAAGGCTATATAAGCAAGCTTTCTAATGGTGAAAGGGGACTGGAAAGAGATAATCACACCAAACTTATGATCTCATAAGTGGTGATGGAACAAAGATATTTTGGAAATAAGAGACCTATGATATCATAGGGAGAAATTGGTGAAGCTATCATCATTCAGATCATGGATCTTTTGAGCAAGGGGTAGAGAAGGAGGACTTGGCAGAGCTACTGCAATCCATCCATGGTTGTAAGCAATGTTTTGTCCTCATTAATATGACACGCTTGGCCTGTTTCTTTCTAGTTTGTGTCTGATCTTACATGAACTTATCATTGATAGATAGATCTATTTTACAGATAATATCAATGGAGTAGGAAGTGGTCGTATCTTGTTTGTCTACAGGACTCGTTGAGGAGAAAAGGATTGGATCTCAACTCGGAGCGTGCAGGGAAAAACGTCGATAAAGAGGTACCTCTATTCTCCTTCCTTCTCATGTATTAGTGTATATCATTAGATGCATTTGCGGACACACTGGATCAAACATCATTCAGGGTGAATGAAACCCCTTAGGGACCGAGAAGAGGCCGAGGAGGTGGATCTAGAGGAGACTTCAAAGGAGGTAAAAAAGGGGGAAGAGGACCAAGTAGATGCTATAGCTGTGATGAGCAGGGACACGTGGCTAGAGATTGTCCTCACCCAAGGAAACCATGGTGCTCTCACTGCAGAACCAATGGGCACGCAACTGCAGACTTCCCAGAGCTAATTGTGAAATGGGAAGATCGGGTACGACAATAAGGAACTAATAATAGAATCTCAGAGATAAAGAGATTTATTAAAATACAACTATCCAACCTTAATATCGTTACTCGAGGAGAATAAAATATTGGCACAGATGCTGATAACTCACCTCAAATCCAGAAAGAAACGCCTAAGGAGGAAAGGTATGATCCTCTGAAACAAAAGTTATTCTTTAAAAATGAAATAGAAGTATTCCAGAGTGTCCCTGGACCTGAGATAGAAGAAACACCCCCTTAGCTTATTGATTATACTAAGGTCACGCAAGTCCCTTCTTCACCCCCTGCACCTCGAAACCCCATAGGCTCGATGAGACAACCTGAGCAGTCACAAAATTTGGTTGACCTTTGCTTTCAGTTATTTTTTGATATTCTTGGGAACGACCAGCTAACATAAAAGTTGCAGAATTCCCTATACCTATTCCTAGGAACTGAAGAATCTCTAGAAACTAGACTAAGGACTAATCTTCCTGAGAAGAATACTCAGAGAGTGCAGAGAAGGAAAATGCGAACTGGAAAATATTTTAGATTAGCATCCCAGCTAGAGGAGTTTGATATTAAAGATGTTATGTTAGATATAGGATATGATGTTAACATACTGCCTAAAAAGACTTGGGAAGCTTTAGGAAAACCTCAGTTGACATATTCCCCAATCTAGTTAAGAATGGCCAATCAATACTGTATTTTTCCAATAGGAAGAATGGAGAATGTAAAAATAGATGTTGTGGGAGTAAAGAGTGTATCTGATTTTGAGGTGATCGAAATCATGGGGGACAAGGACCCTTATCCTTCACTACTTGGTATCGATTAGGCTTACAATAACTATGTGGTGATTGACCTAAAGAGAGACACTATGACATTTGAGGCAAACAAAATAAAAGTAGTTCAAACCTTGAATCATATGTAGGCCCTTGATACATGGAGCTAAAAAACAACAATATGGAAGGAGAGGAATTGGATGAGTTGTACGTTGTAACAACAAGAACGAGATAAGACTACATAAATCCTACTGTTGATGGATTATTAATTTGGAGGAGCATACAATCGAAGGACGAAGATTCAGAATTGGAATTTGACAATTGATAGCAGGGTTCATATGAAATATTTTCAAGAATATGTGCAACTGTCAGAGAAACTAGATGGGTTGGAACCAAGGTCAAAGAACACCCGATATACGATGGTAACTCAGAACTTGAAAAATTTCTAGTCAACATGGAAGAAAATATCACGGAGGATCAAAGGATCTCAATTTTGGACTTAGCCCTCTAGGACACCCCTACTAGATGGTGGACTAGTCACAAATCCTTGATTAAGAACTGGGAGGATGTGAAGCAAGCTATCCAATATATATTTCAAGATAAGGAGCATATGGAATCATAGATGCGGATGGATTTCCAAGTTGGTCAACTATTCAATGGACGGTCGGATCCTAAATTACATATTGAACAATGTGTGAGACAATGGCAAGTTGCGGAAATACCATATCACTTATGGGTTCAAGTATTTCCCCATTCTCTAGGTCCAATTCCTAAATCTTGGTTCATGAATGAGGAAACTAGAAGACATACTAGTGACTAGAAAACATTGGAAAATCAATTTTGCAAGGACTTCTCGTTTACAAGTAAGTACCCTAAGCTTAAGATGGTCCTGCAAAGAATTAGAGAATTCATTTTTACTGATGTTGGTGAACAAAAAACAAACCTAGTGGTATGTGCAAAGCATAGCCAATCACTTCAGTCTAACCTTCACCTAGACATGGAAAAGACACCTATAGAATGCTATAATATTAAGAAGGATTTGGAAAACCTGGATGATTTAGAAGAATTGAGAAACTTAGCCATTAAGGAAACAAAAGTAAGCAGAGAGATTCATAACACCATACCCAGCTAGACTAACGGTTCTTATAATTATCCATTGAAGTTGTGTAAAGTCAATATAGGAACTACAAAGAAACCTAATATAGCTATGGTGGGAGATTACTAGGATGAGAAAACTAGCCAAGAAATACATGGCTTGTTGCGGGAGTATCAGGAATCGTTCCCAAAGAAATTTTCATAGCTAAAAGTGATTAAAGGAGCTATGGGAGAGATGAAAATTGAACTAAAACCAAGATAAAATCTTGTAAGGAATAGACCATATCGCCTTAACCCCAGAGTGAAGGAGAAGGTTAAGAGGGAAATAGACAAGATGCTTGAGGCTGGAATTATTTTTTTAGTGGAAGAAGTAGAATGGGTTACCCCAATAGTCATATAGAGAAAGAAAGGAACATAGTAAATTAGGGTCTGTGTAGACTACATAATCCTTAACTCTTCTTGTGTGCATGACCCTTTCCCAACAAATTTTATTGATGAGGTTATAAAATAGGTTGCGGGGAAAGAATCTTACTCATTTACAGATGGATTTTCGGGGTATCATGAAGTGAGGATTGTTGAAGAAGACAAAAAGAAGACCACATTAATAACATAATGGGGGCCATTTTCATATAATGTTATTCCCTTCGGCCTAAAGAACACCCCTGAAGTTTTTCCCCAGATTGTCATAGCGTCTTTCCGAGAATTTATTCATAAGTTTATAGAAGTTTATATGGACGATTGGACGGTATATAGTCTTCTCAAGGAACATGTAGAGCTACTATTTCTGATGTTTGATAGATGTAGGGAATTGAAGATATCCTTGAACCTCAGGAAGTGTGTATTCTGTGTGCCACATGGAACTTTTCTAGGCCACATAGTATGCTGGGAAGGAGTATTGGTAGACCCAGCTAAAGTTGCGGTTATTGTGAACATGCGACCATCTACGAGCACCAAACAATTTCGCTCCATGCTGGGGAAAACAGGGTACTATCACAGGTTTATCAGAAGGTATGCAAACATTATTGCACCCCTGGAAAATATACTAAAGAAGTCAAAAGTGTTCCAGTGGATGCCAGAGTGTGATAAAGCATTCAACATCATGAAGGAAAATCTCAACACAACACCTGTTCTAATATTTCTGAATTTGGAAAACGAATTTCACATGCATGTAGTTGCATCGGGTATTTCCTTGGGAGCTATCTTAGCGCAACCAGTAGACGGAGACATGGATCATCCATCTATTTTACTAGAAGGAAGTTGTCGCAAGCTGAGCAAAAATATAAAACCACGGAAATGGAGGGTTTAGCTATGATTCACGCTCTGTGTAATTTTAGACATTACTTGTTAGGCTCTCATCTTAAGTTCTTTATGGATCATTTTGTGTTAAAATATCTAGTTAACAAGCCTATTCTAGAAGGAAGAATTTGTCGATGGTTGTTATAGTTTTAGGAATTTTCATTTGAGGTGATCATTAAACCTGGAAGATGCAACATGGGGCATGATCACCTATTGAGGTTAGACTAAGGATAAAGTGGCATAGTAGTCAGTGATCAAATCCCAGATGCAGACTTGTTCTGGGTTCAGGACATACCAGAATACCTGAAATACATAATAGTCTGCTTAAGTACAAGAGCCTACCTAGAAATGTACTCCACAACTCAGAAACGTCATATGGTGGTTAGAGCAGCGGACTATCAATTGATTGCGGGGAAATTGTATAATTTGTGCCTAGATAGCATCCTCAGGAGGTGTGTCTTAGATCATGAAAGACAAGACATACTATGGGAGTGCCATGGTGGAATTGTGGGAGGCCATGTTGGAGGAAAGGCCACTGCGTAGAAGGTCCTCCAAGTTGGATTATGGTGGGCCACGCTCTTCAAATATGTGAAGGCATATGTGAGATATTGCAACATCTTTCAAAGAGTGGTAAATCCATCACGACAATATGAATTGCCTCTTCAGCTAGTGCGAGCTCTACAAACATTTGAGAAATGGGCGGTTGACTTCATTAGGATGATCAACCCCACAACTAAGCATTCAAAGGCTAGGTATATTATTATCGCAAATTATTACCTTAAACGATGGGCATAGGCAGTATTTGTTCAAGATTATTCGACCGATAGTGCTCCTAGGTTCATTTTTGAAAATTTTATCACTTGGTTTGGATGTCCTAGGACTCTGACTAGTGATCAGGGTGGTCATTTTATCAGTAGTACAATAAAAAATCTTACAATAGAGTTCTTGATCCAACATCATAAAATTATCCCCTACCATCTGCAAGGAAATGACTGTTATAACCCTAAATTGCACCACATATGCTTACCTAGCATCAGGACAACTCATTTCCCTTCTTTGCCAAAACTCTGCTGAACAACTCTTTGAAAATCCTCTTGTGTAAAGGCCCACGTGCCCTAACCCATTACTGCATGCATGTACATGCTGACTGGCTCACAACAACCCACGTGTACCTACTAAAGCACGAAAAAATGAAAGTTACCGACGGAACAAAAAGATATGGGTGAGTTAACTGAAACTCCCGGCCATGCATGGTTGAGGGTTCGTCCAAAACCCTAGCTCCTTCTAGCTTATAAAAGAAGGGGTAGGGGTACCATTTGGAGGAGGAAAAAATATAGCGAAGAAACTCTACCCATTTACGTATTCCATTTTCCCAACCCTTTAGCCTTTTCTCATGCCAAAGGAGATTTAACGCAAAGCAATTGAAGGACAGAAGAAGAGGAGACCAGGATCAAGTTCAAGGAGCGGTGGTCGGTCTTAGATTTTGTAAGTTGATTCATTTTAAATAATAAAAAGAATGCTTTTCCCGTCCCAATTCATGATCTGTCTATGATTCGATTGCTTTATGTTTGATTTCTAACCCTTGAGTATAGAAGTAGCATGCATGCATAGTTGTTGTTTGTCTTGAGTGCAGGTCATCTTTGGAAGGAGCAACGCAAACAAGTAATCAAGCACAACGGAGGATCTACATCGAACTCCGATAATAAGGTAGGTGGTCCTTTTCCATGCATTTACTGAGAAAAAGGGGTTTAAATCTTGGGATGTAGGTAAAAAAGTAGTTTCTGTTCGGTCAAATCTGCATGCAAAGTCAGACCCTAATTTGCTAGTCCGTAGGGTGTTTTTCCCAACAAAAAAATTGGCGATCGTACTGGGGAGAATACTCTTTAGGGTTCCTGGATTTATTTAAGCTTTTGGGTAGTTTAAAGACTATGTTTTTTGTTTTTCTTTGCCTGTCTTTTCTTTTTCTGTAAGGTCTGAGCTAGCAGGGAGTCTGGTTTTCCATACCAACTTTCCCTGACTGTATTTTTCGGGACACACAGAGGTACACACGGCCTGCAAAAGGCCTAAACGCGTGTACCCGCGCCCTATCCTCTTACAGCCCGCGTGTGAACGCTAGCTGTAGAGATAGCAGTAGTGTGTAGGAGTTCAGATAACCTTAGAGGCAATCCTCCTCTTCCCTGTCAGAATTACACATTCTCAGGGGTTTTTTTGGAATCCTGTCTGAGTCTTGTTTGCTAACAGTCCTATCTCAGATTGTTTTTTGCTTTATTATTTTTCCTTGCATTATTTGTTTTTATGTTAGAAAAAGAATCCAAGCCTTCAAGGGATCCTGGTTATCAATACCAGAGGCCTCTTACTGGTCTGGACTGTCTATTTTCATTTTTTTCCTTAGAATTTAGATATACACGCGGCCTGCACAAGGTCAGCCCGCGTGTACATGCTCTCTATCTCTATTCAACACGCATTTGCACACGTTCTGTTTAAGTGACAGTCGCGTGCATGTACAGGCTACTTTTTGTTCAGGGTGGGGAAGTCATCCCCTCCTTTGATAAGAAGTATTCCTCTCAGGTGTTTGAATCTATGTTTGAACAGTCAGTAGCTTAGGATTCATCTTACCCTTAGCCTGCTTTTTCTCAATTAATAGTTGACAAAAAAAAAAAAAAATGTTTTATGGTTTTTAGACAAGTGTGAGAGTCATTGTTTGTTCAATTTACTTTGTGTGATTCTTCAATATGATTCTTTGTGATCTGTGCTTTAAGCCAGAATTTGTTTTCTTGGTTTTTTGCTTGTCGATATTTTCCCCTTTTTGCTTTACTATCACTTAAATAAAAACAAAAAAATCTCTTTTCATTTTTCTTCTTTGGTTGAAGAGTGTGTTTCTGCCTCATTAGCTAGGGAAAATTATTTTATTTTGTAAGTTTTTGCAGTTCACTTAGATCATAAGTAGCTCGTAGTCAAGCGAAATTCCTTTGAGTTTGTTGTCCAAAATCTTAGAAAAATTAAAAATCTTTCTTTGTGAAAAGTTGTTGAAATTTTGCATTTAGTAAAAGTTTTTTGTTTCCATCTTTTTCATTCATTTTTGCTTTCATCCTTTACACATCATCAGTTTCACCCCCATACTCCTTGACGTAAGACAAATCCATAAAAGCAATGCTAATTTTAAAATCTACTAGACTTTTATGTTTGTAGGGTTCACAAACTAGTTCAGGACTAGGGCCTTGGATTAGGTTGGAGATGAAACTCTTCAAGGCCATTCAAAACCAAACATTAGAGTCTGATATAGGGAGTGTCTAAGTCCAGTTTCATGGAAGTTATCCAGGACCCCCCTCTAACACAGGGGATAAACACGAGGTCGCGTGCGGAAAGGTAGCAGAGATAAACCCTCCAAAGCTGGACCAATCGTAGTGGAGAACACATATAGAGGGCTTGTTTTGGGATTCCATCATTTGCATTTGCCAAGGGGCTTCGTGGGTCTCAAATCCATTCGAGGTCCTCAGTTGTCTTCCAGACCATTTTCTCTCGATGCCCTTGATAGGTTTCGGGCTCTATACCTTGCTCATTATGGTCTACCCGACTTTTGACTGTACCCTCCTGGTGATTGATCGCGTGCTACAAACCTAGTTGCCAATCTTTTTAGGGACATGCACAGGTGACTGCAGGGGTATACCATGGTACCTAGGAAAGACATTGGGCCACGCTTTGCAGAGTATACCTGGAGGGTGCTTCCGTGTTCGAGTTTCACTTGCACCAGTAAGTTGCTCTAGTGTTGGTTGTTGTAACTGTTCTTCCAAATAGTTTAGTAATTGTTTTTCTTATCTCTTAGGGGCTTATTTTTAGTGTGTGTTACTTTTGAATGTTTAGAATACCTTAGCGTGTCTTGGATATTCTCACACAGTGGAGGATCCCGAGATCCACCGATCACGAAGGCTTCTTGTCCTGCCATTGGTTACACTAGAGCCACCCCCACCACCATTAAGGCGGAAGCTAGACCAACAAGGGTCTTTTGAAGCGACCGGGTTACAAACCTTTGTGCCCGAACAACTCCCGGTGAAACCAACTGTTTTGGACCTTGAAGTAGCCACTCTTGGCTCGGTTGAAACCCCAACCACTGATATCTTAGCACTGTTTATTGTACCAATCCAATTTCATGAACGCCAGACAGTGCCTCACACAGCAATGGAAACAAATGTTGTTACTCCTTCTGGGAATTCTTCAATTCCCATCATCGTTGCCACCACAAGAGAGTCATCTCCTAACCTACCTTCATCAGTCCGAGCCACCATGGTCTTGGCTGCATCTACATCGCACAGTGGACCGAAACCATCTATGACAGCGGCCACAACCCCCTTCACACCTAGTGCGACAGGCCCTCCATTCTCATACGGTATGCCTAGTTCGGGTACAAGTCCTGTACTAACCTACTCCACTTTACAGACTTTGGGTCTGGGGGCAGGGAGCTCTAGCGCTCCTCTGCAAGGTCACCTTGGGGGAACTCCTATCCTTTTAACACTTTTCCTTACGCAGGAGGTCATATCCCTCCTTCGTCCCCTTCGCTTGGTGGTCTGCATCAGCAATCCGCCGGGCAACCTACACACAATAGTTTATTTGGAGTCGGGAGTCAGGGACCACTTGCGCACAGTATGCTGGTAGGTTCGACATTGTTTTCTTGGAACAAAAAGTTTGGTAACAACACTTTCTCGTTAGCCACTTTCCCGTCTGGGGGCAACCCCATTTTTGGACAATCTACTCCTATGTAGGGTATTATTCCTGCGTAGGGGGCACACATAGCAGGACCTTGGAATTCAGGACAAGGATCCGTTCTGGGGTAATTCTTTCAACAGTCAATGGAACCTTGGACAGACTAATATGCCTCTCCCCACAGGACTGGCATGGGGTAATCCTTCCCAAAGTCCTTCGAATACAATGCATGCCCAACACTCTATGTCCTTTTTGGGAAATCAGCCGATGATGTCTCCACAGATGTAAAATCCTTACGCTGGTCACGACCATGGTTTCTACCAGAATCCTGGCCAGCAGCCAAACTTTTCCTGGCAACCTAGTGCCAGTCAAACTCCAGGACCCTTTTTCCCAGGTTATCAGCAACAACCCAAAATACCATTCCTGGCGAATTTACACTTGCCAGATTTGACAAGGTTGTTAAATGATCCTTTTTGTCACGATCCACATTGGCCTCCTATGCCGACGAAGTTGCCTTCAGACATCCCAAAGTTTTAGGCCAAGCCTAATGAAGATCCAGGTGATCATGTGACTACCTTTCATATTTGGTGCTCATCTAACTCATTGAAAGATGACTCCGTACAGTTGCGATTGTTTCAACGTACTCTTATTGGGAGTGCCGCGAAATGGTACATCGATCTCGATCGCTCAAGATACTCTTCTTTTGGCAAACTGGCGATGGCCTTCCTTAACCATTTCCAGTTACCTGTGAGATACGACGCTGGCATAGAGCTGCTCGTCAATTTAGAACAGACAACAACGGACAATATCTCTGATCATATCCGAGAGTGGAGATGCCAGAAGAGTCTAATTAAGGTACCAGTCCAACCAACATTCCTTCTTGAGTGGTTCCTTAAGTATTTGGTCCCACAGTTATCCAAAGATGTCACGACATCCAGAGTTTTCTCCGAAGAAGATGCCATTATGAGGGCTCAACAGTTTGAGCTCATCTATTCTCAGTCTGGTTTATTATACAACATCTTTCCAGATGCGCCACGTTCGATACTAGATAAAACTAGACAGAGAGATGGACCACATGCCGATGGTATTGTTGGTTCAACACAAACCAATCCCGCTGAGAAATTGACAAAACAGTTGCAACAGTTATCCATACAACACATAGCATCCAGCCAAACTACTTCTTTGGTTTCTCCCCCTACCCAAACGTCGGAAGTACACTCTGTGTAGTCGACTAACCCAAAGGCCACCCAACAGCCTGAAGGGAAGAAAAAACAACGAAAGAAGGGTAAGGGGGATAAAAAACCCACTGATAATGCTGGCGGGGACAACATGGAAAAACAGAAGGTGAGGTATCCATGCAACTTGTGCACGAAAGACCACCCGACCCATCTTTGTCCTCGACCTGCAGAGGCCGAAAAGTTTGTCACACAACAACAACAAGCAGTGTTGACTAATCCCTTTCAACATGGGAAAAATCTCACTCAAGCATCTACAAGCACAGAAGGGGGCAGTCAAGAAACCTTCCCACCTCCAAACAATCCCTCATCTGCGAACGTATATATGGTTAGGGGTGATGCTTTCATATCAACTAGAGCACACGACTATAGTAAACCAAGCGCTTCTGAGAAGGGTAAATAAGTTGATATCCCATCTCTTCCTCTACAGATTGAGAAGACGTTGGGAGAAACAATGACACACATTCCAAAGGGTGCATTTAAAAAATCTTCTCACAACCCAAATGCAAGGGCCGCCCAGAATTACTTTGTGGTGGAGGATTTATCACAAACCCCTTGTGCAATGTCTTCTTTGGAGGTCCTCCAAAGCTACCCTGCTCAGAGGAAATCCTTGTTAACCACTTTGGGCTCTACTGAGACTTATAATCCAGGCACCATCATGTTAGATACAACTGACTTAAAACCTTGTCTGCCTTACCACGTAGCATTTCAGATAGTAGTGGCTCATCTCACAAAATTTTTTACTTGGAATATCTTCCGCACGGTGGTCTACGAGGGAATCTCGACATGCGTTATGTCGTTAGAATGCTGGAAGGCCATTGGCCAACCCATTTTATCTCCATCACCTACCCTCCTCACTGCTTTCGACGGTCGTTCGTTCCGACCACATAGCATCGTTCCTTCTTTCCCTGTGTAGTTAGGAGGGAAAACCATGTGTGTTGAAGTAGAGGTAGTCGATGCTCCCCTCGACTATAACCTCTTGTTAGGATGGAGTTGGACTTATGCTATGCAAGTTGTGGTTGCTACAATTTTCTGAGTCTTGTTATTTCCACACGAGGTTCGGATAGTGACCATCGATCAACTATCTTTCTCCAGACCTGACCCAGCTTTGGGGGCATCCACGGTCCCGATGATTGATAATCCTCAACCAGGTGTCATTAACGTAGGAGTTGGTTTGTGCCCATCCTTGATGGGTACCTTTGATTTCCCACCTCCTCATGACGATATCAAATTTGTATCTAATCACCATAAGGTTGAGATTTTTTAAGTTTTGTCGTTCTGCACGACTTACTTTGAGGATCCTTGGATTCTTCCTTCCCCATAAGCCACGATGGATGAGACAGGGCACTCAGGCATGTCCATGCCCTTGTTTGCCGCTGAGGTAGCGTACTCTTTAGCCCAACAATCTTCAGCTAACCCTGATCCGACTCCTGCACAAGAGTTAGATCCATTTCTAGAGCTTATTTGGGCTCAGGGTTCTCTCACTAACGTCGATTCGTTAGACTTAGTCTTGCCTTCTCACAAAGTAGTAATCAAAGCAATGACTAGTCCAGACAAACCTTGGGAAGATCTTCATCACAGATCATATTTTCTCCCAGAGTTAAACTGAATCGAAGCAGGAGAATTCATCGTTACCATAATGGGAGATCATCCATGTCCTATTAATCTCTTAGCTACGCAAGAAATTTATGCTGAGGGAAATATGGCGACTATCACTGAAACTATACCCATCAACATCTCCCAAAACCCTAACATCATGGAGAATGTATTCGTCGGAGCAGATTTCTCCCCCAAAGAGATTCAAATTTACACGGATCTTTTCAAAGAATTCCGCGACGTTTTTTCCTGGTCTTATGAGGAAATGCCAGGTATCGATCCGAAAATAGTTGAACATGAAATCACAACGTATACTGATGCCAAGCCTGTTCGACAAAAAATTCATCCAGTCAATCCCAAGAAAGCAGTAGCCATCAATATTGAGGTTGAGAAATTGCTAAAGGCAGGTTTTATTTATCCTATCCATTTGACTCAATGGGTGTCAACTCCTGTGCCGGTTAATAAAAAACAAGGCACGATTCGTGTATATACCGATTTCCGTGATTTGAACAAGGCATGTCCCAAAGATAATTTTCCAACACCATTCATTGACCAGATCATTGATGAATGTGCCATTTGTGAAGCCTTTTCTTTCATGGATGGTTTTTCGAGATATAATCAAATCCAAATCAAACCCGAAGACCAACATAAAACGACATTCATTTGTCCGTGGGGTACATTCGCATATCGTAAGATGCCTTTTGGCCTTAAAAATGTTGGAGCCACATTCCAGCGGAACATGTCTTTTGATTTTCATGACCTCAAGCATATAGTCGAGGCCTATCTAGATGATTTAGAATCACGCTCTCACAAGAGAACATATCATCCCACACACCTTAGACTAATCTTCGAACGCTGTCGCTACTTTAGGATTCGCTTGAATACAAACAAGTGAAGCTTCTGCGTAACATCTTATCAACAACAAGGATCATGGTCGATCCTCTTAAGGTGGAGTCAATAATCCAGTTGCCCCCCCCACGCACAATCCTACAACTTCAGAGTCTATAAGGCAAGGCGAACTTCTTACGACGCTTCATCGCCAACTATGCCGAAATCACCAAGGGATTTATGCGTTTACTAAAGAAAGAAATTCCTTTTTTCTGGGATGAAGCCACTCAATTCTCTTTTGACGCATTAAAACACGCCCTCACAAACACACCTCTGCTATGGACACCTAACTATAACAAAGATTTCTTATTATATCTGGCTGCCGCAGAGTCAACCATTGGCATGGTTTTAGTTCAGGAAGACAATTCGTTCTCAGAATACATGATCTATTACTTGATCCGAGGCCTCGTAGGAATGGAACTCAATTATTCTCATATCGAAAAAATTGCGTTGGCAGCAGTTCATGTTGTTCAACGGTTCCGTCACTATGTTCTGTTTCGCAAGACCACCGTCATTACCGTCGTGAATCCATTCCAGCACATGTTGAAACGACGATTTATAGGAAGAAAAATCAGTAGATGGATAGTCATCCTCCAATAATTTGACTTATACTTCATTTCAGCAAAGTCCAAGAAGTCATTGGTCTTCGCAGATCTTATTTCAGAACTTCCGGTTGAGTCAGGTGACGTTGTGCCTGAGGAATCGCCTATCCGGGGAGATATGTTTTTGATTGCATCTTCAGACCCCTGGTACGGAGATATACTTATCTATATCCAGAATTTGAAATGCCCCACCTCTTCTTCTCATGATGAGCGTCGATGGTTATGCCATCAGGCTAAAAATTATCTCATACTCGATGATACGTTGTATCAGAGAGGTGTAGACAACATCTTACGTCGATGTCTCACTCATGAGGAGGCCATCATCGTGCTCAACGATTTCCATATTGGAGCTTGTAGCGGTCATCTGTCTGGGTTGGCAACAACCCAAAAGATTCTATGAGCAGGTTACTTATGGCCAACACTTATCAAACATTGTATCGAATCGGTCAAGAAGTTCCACCCGTGCCAAATCTTCTCTCGGAATATGAGGGAAGATCCTGCTCCTATGTTTCTTGTCATCAAAGTTGGTCCCTTCACTAAGTGGGGGATTGATTACACTACATGCAACCCCCCGTCAGCAAGGGGGCACTGCTATATCATCGTAGCTGTCGACTACTTCACTAAGTGGGTCGAAGCTATGCCAACATTTAAAGATGATGGAGAGACTACAACTCTCTTCTTATTCAACCAGATCATAGCAAGGTTCAACATCTCGAGAGAGATTGTCACTGACCATGGCAGTCACTTTCAGAACCAAATGATGACTGAATTAACATCAAATCTTGGGTTACGGTAGGAGCATTCATCACCTTACTACCCCCAAGTCAATGGGCAGGTGGAAGCTATAAACAAAACTCTTAAGTCTATTCTACAACAAACTATCAACTCAACCAAGTCAAATTGGCATTTGATGTTATACTCGGCATTATGGGCTTACTGAACATCTGTTAAGAATGCAACTGGTTTCTCACCTTTTCAACTCATTTATGGACTGGAGGTAGTCTTGCCCATCGAATGTCAGATCCCATCTCTAAAATTGGTAGTACAATTATTGCCAGACACTTCTCCGCTTGAAGAATGGTTAGTACACCTTGAGCATCTCAATGAACAACGTCATGATGCGGCCTTGTCCAACGAGGCTCACAAACATAAGGTCAAGTGTCAATATGATAGGTCCGTTCGTCCTCAGATTTTCTCTGAGGGCGACCTTGTCCTGGTCTATGACCAAGATAAGGACCCCTTGGGGGCAGGAAAGTTTAAACCCATGTGGTTCAGACCCTTCATTATAAAAGAGGTATTAAAAAAGGGTGCTTATCGTTTGGTTGATTTTGAAGGGAATGCTTTGGCGGAGCCTAGAAA
>ML777769.1:611322-641041 GCA_009831015.1 Picea engelmannii | reverse complement strand
TAAGGACCCCTTGGGGGCAGGAAAGTTTAAACCCATGTGGTTCAGACCCTTCATTATAAAAGAGGTATTAAAAAAGGGTGCTTATCGTTTGGTTGATTTTGAAGGGAATGCTTTGGCGGAGCCTAGAAATGGGCTCTACCTCAGAAAGTATTACTCATAGACAGGTCACTGTGGGTAACTTTCTGTAACATATGTATAGTCTTTGTACTATTACTTTTTAAGTTTCTTTTAAAGTGTTATGGACGTGTCATTAATGTTATCTTTCGTCAATATGGCAGATGTCAAGTGATTCCGAGGTGTTCGTTGGGTATGAAGACGTTGCTAGTCGGCACATGCAGAGGCTTTCCTTTGCATCTTAGGTAATCTTTACACCTCAGGGCCAATTGTTATCTTCCAGAGGTAGATGCTTAGGTGACACCACAAATAATGTCATCGAGTATAGTGCAATTATTGAGTTGCTTCGTGACACCTTGTCATTGGGTATCTCTCATCTTCGGGTCTATCTCAACGCTCAACTGATTGTGTCACAGCTAAACAGAGTATATTGGGTTCATGATCCAAATTTACACCGACGATTCCTTAGGGTATGTCTCTTATAACGAAACTTTGATTATATTACATATTTTCATGTTCCTAGGAGATTAAACCAAATTACAGATACTCTAGCTAATCAAATTTTAGATTGGCATCTTGCACACATATGAAAGAACATTGACGTAAACATGTAAATACATTTTTGCACATAGAATCCATAAGACACAAAGGATAAAAACCATATATAACATCATAAAATAACCAGAGTACATAGATGGACCCAAGCGCCTCAAAAATGGGAATAGTAACGAGTCACCAAGCTTATGCCCTCAAAAAATATATACAAGTAGGTTCTCGTGGCACATAAAAAGTCTAAGTAGGTTCAGGGCATATGGGCCCTGTTATAATCATCCACAGCATGGGCTAAACGCCTAAACAATCAGACCCATGTCTGAGGTGCCCCCACTACATGAGGTTGCATGGATGGTGGCAGGTCCTCTATCTCTGCCATCGGGACTGTGCGAGTGAGTGTGGTGAAGTTCCGCTCAACTCGTCTAAGGACCCTCTCGGCCTCTTCGGCTGGGAGGTTCCCTTCTACTGTTGCTCCCCCAGCGGTGGCAGCCGCGGCTTCTGGCCATGGACGATGCATGTTCTGTGTATAATCGATAGGTCGCACGGGTCCCACATCTGCATGCAACAAACATTTATCCGTCAAATACTCTGGCATACAAAAAAATGATATATATAACAAAAATGACATAAAAATTTGATATGCAAACAAAAAAACTACAAAGGTGGCGACTTACCCATCTCCCCTCGCTCCTCACCAGGAGGCACGGGTATCTTAGGATCTCTAGAAAAATCTATCCCTGCATATGGGTAGTCCTCAATCACAGGGATCTATCATGATAGCCACGCAAATAAATCATCGTTGAAGGACTCAATGGTCCTTCCACCACCCTGTCGTGACAGTAATACTGCCCATCTACACATTGCAGGGAATGAGGCCTGATGTCCTCGTACTACAACCCGAGGACTAAAACTTGAAACTCTCTCAAAAAAGAATGAACACAAGATGGTCCTGAACCTGAAGTTCCTCTGTGTCCACTGTCGAAAATCTATCAATTTCCTCTTCATGCACTCGAGCAGTGTGGTACTCCAGTCAAAAATCTGTGCATCCAAGCACTGGATGGCATAGTTCATCTGTGCGTG
Source organism: Picea engelmannii (assembly GCA_009831015.1). Lineage (NCBI taxonomy): Eukaryota > Viridiplantae > Streptophyta > Pinopsida > Pinales > Pinaceae > Picea > Picea engelmannii. Next base: position 639,295 of record ML777769.1, on the reverse strand, counting down.
AGATGCCTGATGCAAGGCTATTGAGCCCGTAATCCACCCAATTAGTAACAATATAGTCTGCAGCACTAAGCTAGTAATCTTATTAATAGGTACCTGGGAGCCCACACGGTCAGTCCTAGCCTCACAATGCTCGGCTATCAGTTCCGAGATCTTGCTCGGTCCCGCAGGAAATGTTTGAAAGTTGACTGGTTCCCCTCTCCTTGAGAGGCCAGTCAGAAAGTAGATATCCTCAGTGGTGGGTACTAGTGATTACCCCTCTAGCATAAAAGCCTCTGCATCAGGGTGCCAATAGTCAATCAAGGCATTCAGTAGCCTTGGTTGTGCGCGCATAAATGGACATAGAAAGAATTTTAGTAAACCGCATTGCATTAACACGACCATGACATTCGTATCTGCTGCAACCAACTCACTGATTACCTCATGCTTCCTTTCCTTCCACTAGACATACATCCTTCCAACACAACAAGGTGAAGGAGGGTCAATTCTTGCTTTTGGTTTTCTTTTATCTACAAAGGGGGGGGGTACACGCGGGATTTAGAGGCGACAGTCACGTGTACACGTGGGCAAACTTTACTCTACCCGAATGTACATGTGGCCTATCCAGAGACAGCCTGCGTGTACCTAGGTCCGACCTTTTTAAGGTCGATGCCCACCCAAAAAACAAACTAAAAAACGAAATTGAAGTATTGAATAGCTAGATAAGGGAGTTTTTACTTACTTGGTCCAAGCAGAAGTTCGTTGCATCCACTGTAGCTCCCGGAATCACTGTTTTTGGCAAAGGGGGTCTTTTGGCTCCAAAGTCAATTTACAAATCAACAATGGTGATAATGAGATGCCAGCTTCTATTTATAGACTTTTTGGCCTCTTTTTGTCACTTTTTTGGCCTCCCTTATCAGTTTCTTTATACCAAAAACCATTTAGAGTGATTCAGGAGTTATATGGGAGGGATTTGATCGGGTATTGGGACATTTTTTTTGAGTTTTGAGAAAATATTGAAGGTCCATACAAAATTTCAAAAATCAACTTGAGCATATAGGTTAGGTTACCACCCTGACTTTTGCGCCTCGTTGTCTTTTTCCTCTACTATAGGATCGATCCCATCAGGTTGTGACACATAACCATCATATTTTCTTTAGAAGTGTCACAACTTGGCGGTAGAGCTTACCAGAACATGGATGCCCTAGGTAGGTCCTAGTTGCATTATGGTGTCCATGCCATTTCTAAAAACACTGTAGGCTCGAGAGTCCGTATAGTCTTTCCTGAATATGAGTTTGAGCCTCATTTGCATGATTCTTTTTCACTCTTTGTCTCACCCTCAGGACTCCCAAAAATAATGGGTCTCCTTTTAAGCCCTTTTCAAACCCGCTAAAAATGAAAAGATTGCCGAGCAATCTTGTGGCCTTTCATGCTCGTTAAACTGAAATTTCAAGTCACATCTGTCTGGTGGTAGTTTACCCCTTTTTTGGTCCGAACGGTCAACTATACGAACAAAGGTATACTCTATCGAATTCTCATTCTTTAGAAGAGTACTCTCAGGTATAATTTTATTCCTTTTTCGGGCCTGAGGGACTAAATTTACGAAAAAGAAACCCCCACGAAGTCCATAGTTAAGTTCTTTTCAGACTCCCTAAAATTGAAAAGATCGCCGAGTGACCTTATTCTTTCACACTCGTTAAATTGGTCTAGAAGAATATTCCTGACGGAGTCCATAGTTAAGCTTTTTTCAAACTCCTTAAAAGTGAAAAAATGGCCAAGTGATCTTGTCCTTGTCACACTTGTTAAAATGGTTTTGAATTGACGTCTAATCGGTGCTAGTTTACCCCTTTTTCGAACCGACTATACTATTGTCAAAAAAGGTACCCCAGCAGAGTCTCCTTTTATGTTTTTTCAGACTCTCTAAATATGAAAAACCACTGAGCTTACCTTCTCTGGGCTCGTTAAACTTACATCGAAGGACGTTACCATTGTGTGTTCTATCAACCACATTTGCATACCTTATCCACCAGCCTTGTGAGAGTTTGCTTCTGTGTCTTAACACCTTTGGCTGCCGAGGGATTTTCCCCGAGATTCATTTTACCAGAACATCAGTCTTGTCCTTTTGCCTTGATCTTGTATGTTTGCAGTACTTGTTCCTCCATTGTAACGTAATATTCCTTTATTCTTTTTCCAAAAATTATTGAAAAGAACAAAAAAAATCAAATATACCCCAAAAAGAGGAAGGGAAAGGTATTTTCTTTATTGGTAGCATAATGAGTCACCCTTGGATAAAGCACATCTGTTTGTTTGTTTGTTCATCAGACTATGGGATGTAGTACGACCTTAGAAAGCTTTTCTCGCTATATAGAGTTGTGTCCTCCACCGTTTGGTTATTCTTCCAAACATATGGAGAGTTTGCATTGCCTCCTGCTTCGTAGAATTATGAGTAACATATATGTTTCCTAAGTCGCATCACTTGTCATGCTATTTTCCAAGGGAAGTTTGTCACTAAGCATGAGTTGACCCCTCTGCAATATGTCTCTTGTCTGCATACCCGACCATCCTGAACGTCCAATCAAGTCCTTGTTCGAAATAACTGAAGCCTTCCATCTGATCATCAAGATTATCACGTCAATGAACGAAGAACCGTCGAAGACCTCTGGGTAGTGTAGTCATACACTCATATTACACTCTTACCTGAATTTTGAAGATTTTGAAATTGTTGCTCGAGCTCTGAAGATCTCATCTCTAGATGTCAGGCCGAATCAGCTTCTGGAAGATGGATACTCTACATGTATATCTTTCTAATTTCGAGATGTAGCTCCACTGGGTATTGTTCACGACTACTCTTTATAGTTATTTAACATGGATCTACAGTGTATTTGATTGGTAGCCATGGTTCTATTTTATCCCAAGCATGGGTATGCCCACCTCGGTGAGACATTTGTTATTTTGCAGACGACACCTCCTGGTTCCTGATCCATGGGCTCACTCGTTCGGCACATCAGTAAAGATTGGTAATGTATTTTGGCCATCAGATGCTCTTCTGACCTCACACATTAGGGGGAATCTGTTATAACCCTAAATTTCACCACATATGCTTACTTGGCATCAGGCCAACTCATTTCCCTTCTTTGCCAAAACTCTGCTGAACAACTCTTTGAAAATCCTCTTGTGTAAAGGCCCACGTGCCCTAACCCATTACTGCACGCGTGTACATGCTGGATGGCTCACAATAGCCCGCGTGTACCTACTAAAGAACACAAAAAGGAAAGTTTCCAATGGAACAAAAAGCTATGGGTGAGTTAACTGAAACTCCCGGCCATGCATGGCTGAGGGTTTGTCCAAAACCCTAGCTCCTTCTAGCCTATAAAAGAAGGGGTAGGGGTACCATTTGGAGGAGGAAAAAATATAGCGAAGAAACTCTACCCATTTACGTATTCCATTGTCCCAACCCTTTAGCCTTTCCTCATTCCAAAGGAGATTTAATGCAAAGCAGTTGAAGGACAGAAGAAGAGGAGCCCAGGATCAGGTTCAAGGAGCGGTGGCCGGTCTCATCTTTTGTAAGTTGATTCATTTTAAATAATAAAAAGAATGCTTTTCCCGTCCCAATTCATGAGCTATCTATGATTCGATTGGTTTATGTTTGATTTCTAACCCTTGAGTATAGAAGTAGCATGCATGCATAGTTGTTGTTTATCTTGAGTGTAGGTCATCTTTGGAAGGAGCAACGCAAACAAGTAATCAAGCACAACGGAGGATCTACATCGAATGCCGCTAATAAGGTAGGTGGTCCTTTTCCATGCATTTACTGAGAAAAAGGGGTTTAAATCTTGGGATGTAGATAAAAAAGTAGTTTCTATTCGGTCAAATCTGCATGCAAAGTCAGGCCCTAATTTTCTAGTTCGTATGGTGTTTTTCCCAACAACAATGACACAGTAGAGGCATTTAAAAATATTTTGGAGAGAGGATTAACGAATCTTTGTTGTACAAACAAGGAGGATTGGGATGACAAAGTCCCAATAGTTTTATCGGCCTTCAGGACAACCATAAAGAAAATCCACAAGTATACTCCATTCCAGCTAGTCTATGGGAAAGAGGTTGTGGTACTTGCAGAATTCATTACCTTGAGTCTATACATTGCACATATTACACACATGTTGGAGGATGAGTTAGTCACGCAGAGGCTTATCGAATTGCAAGAACTTGAAGAGACCAGGTTTCTAGCATACTTTCATCAATCAATTGAGAAATCAAGGCATAAATCTTGGCATGATAGACACATTAAGACTAAAACATTTGCGCAAGAAGATAAGGTCCTACTTTATGAAAGTTTATACCAAAAATATTCAGGCAAGTTGTGCATGCATTGGTTGGGACCATTTATAGTTGCAGAGATCCAACCTTCTGGAGCAGTCAAAATCACACAACTAGATGGTATACTTCGACCAGGATGGGTGAATGGCAATTTCCTGAAACCCTATATGTATCAGAACTGAGTTAAAGGACTATTTCTCTAGTCCAAAGGAGCATGTATAGTAGCTAGATTTGAATTTTTTGCAATTTCTGTGAATTTAGCTAATAAATTTGAAGTGTGCATTGTTGCGCTGTGACATGTAGTTCATTTTTTCGTCTAAGTGTTGTTTTGATGCATAACTGCTGACTAAGAAGCATAGGATCAAAAGAGCCACAAATCTATTAATGATAATCATTAAATGTGATGGGGACCCCTTTGTGGTCAGAGGGAGAGAGAATCCAGACGTAATCCTAGTCCATGTGACACACAAACATATTCCAATCATAGCCTTTATTACTGCTACAGTAACCCATCCGAACTCTGATAAACCATAAATTCATGATACGCAAATATGCCATTGGTATTCGTGTCAGGATTCTTATCTGTTAAATGGTAAGGTTTGAAATCGGCCACGTCCCTGACCAACTTTCTTAGTAAATTCCAGGATCACCCAATAGATTCATCCCATTAACCAGTCCCGTCTAAAAACTCAGCTCCAAGTTGCATCTATACGGTTAATGAAGAATATCCTTAGCCATTATTACATAACTTGCCAGCTAACCCCGAATATAAGGTTCTATGAACTCGGTGTAAGACACATTGTTTCCTAGAGATAACTTAGTGGCTTGCAAAGTATGAATTGTGATCAAGCATGTGCAATCCCTCGACCCTCAGTCATAATCCCCAATCCTAGTTAGCTTGTTGAAGTGTGTTGATAATTTAGGGTCACTATGCCGAGAGATACTGGGAGAAGAAGTGTATTTTCTAAGGATGCAGTGTTGGATGAGCCCTATGACCCCCGAGTCTAGATCGTGGGTGACCTCAAAGGGAAGGTCGAGAAAGTAAAACTCCTCCACCTCAACCTAACATACCAGGTTCTATTCCCGCAAATGAACATCGATGTCTTATAGAGTGTCACTCCAGATTAGTTGGGAGGAATGTAGTTCGTGCCGAAGTCGGAGTTCAACAACCTTTTTAACTCCACTATTATAAATCTCAAAGATTTTCCAGTTTTCGGCACTACTGGGGAGGTTTCAAGATGCACCAAGTTTCTCATTAGTAGGGTACATGATAGAAGCCTGTGGTTGGATAAAAGATACATAATTCATGTGGAGGACATCCATCAGCTTACTGGATTATCCATCGAAGGCGAGAATGTACCCAAAGGGTTTCAGGGTCCCAACAAGAATGGGAAGAAAAATGGGGGACCCATTTGGTATGAACGATTTCATACGTAGAGGGGGGGAGGGGGGGGGGGCACAACCAATATTGACCCCATTCTACTTGAGACAGTCAGGATCGGTTGCTACATAATTGCTAGCAAGTTCATGCGGTTAAATTACAAAGGAGAATGCACATTGGATGCCCTATCAGTGAAAATTTTTTGCACCAACGACGTTGTACTCAACTAGTGCAGTGACTTACTGGAAGAACTCCTGGTGGATTGTGAGGAAGCTAAAGAGAAGGGATACACCTTCACTTATAGATACTTGTTAGTTTTGTTCACCATGTTAAAGTGAACACCATCTGTAGGAAGATCACTATCACCAGTAGATAAGGGGTGACTAGAAATATGTTTGAGCTTTGGCACTCAAGGTCGGACTTGGAGAACACTACCTTCAACAACACAACATTCTCAAAATGGTACAACAGGTTACTAGATGCAACTCAAAGGTTTTGCATTCCATAGGAATTGATCAAACTCAACACGTGGAACATTTCATTCAACATGAACCACCACCACACATTCATATGGCCAAAGCATGCGAAGAGAGAAGACTTCAGCACTCAGATGCTGCCATTTTAGTTGGATGAGGAGGCCTTCAACAAGGAGGTCATGTCATGGCCATGACTCAAGAACAAACCATGCAAGTCGGGGATGCACTACCTTCTTCCAGCGGAACTGTTGAAGAAAAAGGGCCATGAGGTAGGGGTAGGCCTGAGATCGGGCCCGAAGGAATAGAAGAAAGAGGCTCTAGTGTAGACATATTCAGAGGAGGAGGAAGAGACGTAGCTGGTGAAGTGCAAGAAGAGAACATTACCCATGTTCCTGTAGCTTCCATAGAAAGCCATGTTGACAGGTAAGGATGTCAATGAAATCCTCAATGATGCCTTCATCAGAGACCCATTTTCTAAGAAACCCAAGATGGGGATCTCCCCAGTAAAGTTTCTCAATCCCTAGCCGATATCATCCACCATTCCTCACACTTGAGCAGTGGATTGAGCGGCCCAAATTATTGATATCTAGGATGACCGTGAGCCTGACACTGCTCCATCAACCACCATCATTACTGAACAACCTCCATCACCCACATAACCCTAGTTTACACCTCTATAAATCACCATCATGTCCCAAACCATTGACCCGGATCCCATGCAGTTGGACCCCCCCGAGCTACCTGAGAAGAGACCAGAACTCACTAGTCCAAACCCTGAATCCCAAAGCCAACAAATTGTCCCCTTTGTACCAATTCAGGGCACTCCACCTTTAGCGAAGATACAAATTGTACCAAAACCTCAAGTCCTAAGTCCTCAATGACCAATCTTGAGGATGTTATTCAAAAGAGCACAACCCCATAAACTGAGGTCCAAAAAGAGGCAGAAGTATCAATATTCTAGAAGGAACCTTATACGGCATCAGGACAGAGTGCAACATCATTGTAGGAACAAATGGAGCTAGTAATCCAAAACCCATAGCAATGCGCAGAGTTGATGCAACTTTGACTGACAAGAACATAAGTGCTACCTTTCCTTCAATCATCATTGAGGTTGAGACTTGTGTTAGGTCTATCGACAGGAGAGGAGGAGGTGGAGACACCTTCATAGAATTTGACATCCATTGGACTCCCAATGTAGGTCTGAGTACCTAGTGAGGCCACACCTTCTTATAATGACCTCGCACAGTGGCCATCAACATAGCTAGTCGCGATGCTCAGAGCCTCAACTAATCAACTAGAGAAGAGGCTCTATCAGGCCAAAAGGGATGCAGATTTTGCAAGGAAGGAAGCACTCCTTTCCTAAGTATGCAGGACATAGGAGAAATATGCTATGGTCCAAGTGGAGTAGAAAATGGAAAGAATCTAGGAGAAGCTTGTTGAACCCTGGCCAGAGATAAGGAAGGAAACACCACAACTTTCGAAATCTAGTGCTGCAGGAGATCTTGAGCAACACATTGAGATAATCTAGGGAGCATGGTCACAACTAGCCATTTGCATAGAGAACCTGGAATCACAACTGCGGGAGAGCTAGCGGGAAACAGAACAACAATCCAAGAAGATGCAAGAGTAGATGGAAAAAGTAGTGCTGGAAGGAAATAATGCTAGAGAATCACTGCACAAACACACAACCGAATGCACGAGGATCTTTCATGAAGTTATCTATTGAGTGGGAATCATTGCAAGGAGAAACCAAACTCTGGAGGATTTGCATGCAAGAATACAGTCTCTCAACGAAGAAGTTGCGGTCACCATGGATCTATTGGAGCAACAGGAGAAATTTTATCAGATCTAGTAGGAAGACAACGAGTTGAATACTCTTTTTGAGGCACAATAAATATCTAATAAAGAGCTTCACTAATTTTGACCCTTCATTCAGACAACATACATGCAGATTCATGAGCTAGATGCTACAACTAATTCCGAATGGAACTCCTTGGTCACATCCAAGCCTAAAGGATGCATTATAGATGCAACTCAGTAGTTCATTACTGAAGCCTCACTCCTTGCTAAGAAGTGGCAAGATAAAATTGTGGGTTTTGAAGAAGTCAGGAAGCGAGCTTTAGAGTTAGACCCAGTGTTGGGCCCTTCATTTGAAGAGGCGGAAAATGAAAGAGTGCAATCAGAAGATGAACGCAAAGTGGATATGGAGGACAAAGGAAAGCAACAGGAACTCCCAGAAGCCATGAAAGAGCCAAGGACTTGACTCGAGGGCGAGTCAAGGATTGTGTTCGAATCCTATTGGGACCTTCATTTTTGGTTAGGAGTTGCACAAGGAAGAATACAGTCCCTATTTTGGTCAAACACAAGTTGTGCAAGACACAAAGGAGCTGGAAAGTGGAGCAAGCAAAGAAACATAAAATAGTTGTGAAAAGGGACAGTGCAACACCATCAATACAAAGGAAGTTACAACATAACAAGAACAAGAAATCATGTGGATTTGAAAGCCATAAGATCCCAATCAACCTATATGTATGAGATGCATATGATTGTAAAAGAGTTGGGTTTTATCATAGAGGGTGTAGAAGGCATAGACAAAGTATCATTGTACTCCATGTAGGTTTTGTGATTGTAATATGTATCCAGTTTTGGAAAAAAGGGTAGATATAGATCTGAGGCATGAGTCCAGAGCCAGAAGCTTGTAACAGAGCAATGACTTGTATATGTGATATTGTATTTAAGAAGCTATTTTGATAATACATATGGAAGGACCTAAAATTTTGAAATATACTATGTCATTCTATGTTTATGATTATGAATCATCTATGTACTTACTTCTTTATGTCTGATAAGATCAATGTGATGTCTCTGTTTATAAATGCTATCACAACTTGATTGTATTTATTACCAGTTATGAATTAGTTCATATATATTCTTTGGTTAGTATGTCTTACACAACGTTATTGTGAATCTTGAAGATTCTGGAAACCTTCCCAAGTATTCACCTTTCCCTTCCCTATATTCTTGTCTTGGTTGCGCTTCAGGTGATACTTCTTCTCTCATGAGGAGATGAAAATGTCAACTCTCTAGAATACTCAGTGCCTTTTTTTGGTAACCTGAGAAGGAACTTGATCTGATCAAATCCACACCAACAAAAGGCCTAGTGAAACACAGAGAAGAAGTTACAACATGTTTGAAGCATTGAGCACTGAAGTGGAGTGCTACAAGTGTAACAAATTTGGATACATGGCCAAAGATTGCAGAATGACAGTCCCTCCTAGAGAACCACAACATAACAACAACAGTCATGGACAGGAACCTCATAAGAGGACATGGATAATAAAGAAGAATCAGTATAGAAATGAAGAATGCACACTCGCTCTACAAGCTAAGAAAAAGAAACGTGGTTGGTATGTTGACAGTGGCTGCTCAAAACATGTGATAGATGATAAAGATAGGTTTCTTACATTAATAAAGAAAATAGATGGATCAGTCTCCTTCAGAAATTATGATTCAACTAAAATCATTGAAAAAGGCACAGTTAGAATTGGAAACAAGAATACCAAGGAAAAAAAAATTCTACTAGTAGAAGATATGAAACATAATCTTCTAAGTGTAAGTCAAATGTGTGACCAAGTTCATAAAATCACTTTCAATTCACAAAAGTGAAAGATAACAAAATAAGGTTAATGAAAATTTATTACAACAACTGCAAGAACTTCAAGCAACATATATGCATTAAATGAAATTGGAAATGAAAAGTGTCGTCTAGGAAAGGAAGATGAAGGCTAGCTATGGAACAGACGAATGGGTCACATACAGTTTGAAAACATTGTCAAAGTCAATGGAAAGGAAGAAGTTATAGAAATTCCCTAGATCACGAAACCAACCAACACTTTAAGCAAGCATTGTCAGCAAGGAAAGAAAACAAAGACTAGGTTCAAATCAAAGGAATACTCAACGACAAGACCACTAGAAATTGTGCATAGTGATCTAGTTGGACCAACTACAAAAAAGGGTTTAAAAGGTGAGAAATACTTTATGTTATTAGTTGATGATTATACAAGAATGACTGTAGTTTTCTTTGTCAAAAATAAGTTAGAATCTTTTTAAAACTTCAAGGTATACAAGGAAATGATTGAAAATGAAATGGATTAAAAAATCAAATGTTTGAGATATGATAATGGAGTAGAGTTCACTTCAAATGAATTTATGGATTACTGCAACATACATGGAATAAAAAGGAAATTCTATGTTGCTAGGACATCTCAACATAATTGATTTGATGAAAGAAAGAACATGACAGTACATGAAATGGCTCGAACAATGCTAATGGATTACAAATTGAAAGATACATTTTGGACACATGCAATGCATACATCAGTTCAAATTCAAAACAAAGTAATTCTCATAAACAAAACTGAAAAAACTCCCTAAGAGATATGGAAAGGAAGACCAACAAATGTGAAGCACTTCGGAGTATTTGGAAGAAAATGATACATCAAAAGAGAATTTGGAAGAATGGGAAATTTTGACTCTCATGTGGACAATGGAGTACTTGTTGGTTACTCAAGTACAAGAAAATCATGCAAGTGTTACAATATGAGGTTGACCAAAGTTGTGGAAAACATCAATGTAACAATTGATGAAACAAGTGGACGAGAATTGAAGGAACAAGAAAAAGAATCAATGGAAAAGATTTTCAAGGAAGAAGAAAAATATGAAGAAGAAGTAGAAGGGGAAGATGAAGCATATCATACATAAGTAGAAGAGCAATTTCAGTAGGTTCCTCCAAAGACACCTAGAAAACAAGTACAAAAGAATCATCCTTTAGATAAAATTATCGGAAACAAAGATGCAGGAGTTGATACTAGAAGAAGAATCCATTCACCAGAAAAAATGCATCTAACACTCTCATCTATGATTTAACCAAACAATTTTGAAGAGGCCAACAAGGATGAATTCTGAAATAAGGCGATGGATGACGAATTAGATCAAATAGACAAGAATGACACTTGGGAATTGGTTCCAAGACCAAAGAATAATAATGTGATTGGCATAAAGTGGGTATTCAGAAATAAACTGGATGAAGATGGACACGTTACAAGGAAAAAACCTATATTTGTATGTAAATGATACACATAGGTTGAAGGAATTGACTTTGAAGAGACATTTTCCCCAGTTTCCATAATGGAAGCAATCTGATTGTTCCTAGCTTATGCATGGACCAAGAATATTAAAGTGTATCAGATGGACATGAAATCATCTTTTTTTAATGGGGAACTTGAAGAATAAGTATACATTGAACAACCAGAAGGATTTCATTTATAAGAGAACGAAGATTATGTGTGTAAATTGAAGAAGGCCTTGTATGATCTAAAACAAGCCCCTAGAGCATGGTACTCTAGACTAGATAAATATCTACAACAGGCAGGGTTCAGAAAAGGAAGTGCAAACAACAACCTCTACATAAAGGTAACTCAATATAGTATTTTATTAATTGAAGTTCATGTTGATGATATTATTTTTGGAAGTACTAATGATAGGTTAAGATGAAAATTTGCAAAGGATATGCAGAATGAATTTGAAATGTCATTACTTGGAGAACTATCCTTATTTCTAGGTCTTCAGATACGTCAAAGTAACCAACGAAATTTTATTTCTAAAACTAAGTGTATCATAGAAATGCTAAAGAGGTTCAGAATGGAAGATTTCAAACTAGTTACCACTCCTATGAAAACCACTTGCAAGTTGACAAAAGATAATGATTCAAAATCTGCATACGCGAGGAAATACAGGTCAATGATTGGTATCTTACTATATATGATAGCATCCAAACTGGATGTAATGAAAAAAGTTGGATAGGTGGCATGATTTCAAGCAACACCAAAGGAATCACATGTCATAGCAGTGAAGAGGATTTTCATATATCTCAAAGGAACAAAAGAGTTTGGATTATGGTCTCCAAAAGGAAAGAATCTATCACTTATTTCCTACACAGATGAATATTGGGCAGGTTGCATTGATGACTGAAGAAGAACCAACGGAGCAATGTTCTACTTGGTTGAGTGTTTACTATCTTGGATAAGAAAGAAACTATCATCAATATCTTTATCTACATCCGAGGAAGAGTATATTCCAGCAGAAGGATGTTGTACACAGGTTCTATGGATGAAACAAGGTCTGACAAATATATAGGTTCAATATGATAATCCCATTCCAATATATTGTGATAATAAAAGTGCCATCAATATCTCAAATAATCCGGTAATGAACTCCAAGAAGAATCAGATTCCAATCAAGTATGACTTTCTACAGGAACAAGTTGCAGAGAAGAAAATCAGAGTTGAATATGTGGGCACAAGAAAACAAGTGGAAGACATATTTACAAAACTGCTTCCAAGGGAAGCCTTTGAGTATCTTCGCTAGAGACTTGGAGTAATTTCTACTCAAAAATGAATGCTTTTGAATTCTTATCTTATATGTCTTAGATTTACATGAGGAATCACCATAAAGAGGACATTTCAGGTTGGGAGATCAGTTTTAGGAAGAGTTCAGTTAGGGGGAGCATCCCCAGATGGAAAGATACCTTTCCATTGATGAAAAAGGGGGAGAGATTTATCAGATGCAGAGCACAAAGGTATGGTTCCAAGGGGAGCGATGGTCACAGGAGGAGAATTAGTAACATGAATTCAATATTTCATCAGAGTGTTTCTATCAATTCCAAAGGGGGAGATTTTTTATTAATTGGGTTGGTTGTCATTGATGTCAACCCTTGAAGGAATTTCGATAATGAATTTCGGTAGCACAAAGGTTTGGGTAATGGAACCAAGTTTGTTTTATGGATAATGGTATGAGTTTTGATATCTTTGTAGGTAATACTATTCTATATGGATATACATTTCATGCCATTTCCGGTGGTATGTGGAACGTCGCATAACTCCTCACGGATTTAGAGTTATGGCCATGTGAAGTTGGATAACCCTCATGAGTCATCTAGAAGCCCAAAAAGGTAAAAGTAGTCAAAGTGTTTGCAAAGAATAAATTAATTAAATAATAAAGTGAAGTGATGAATGTACTATAATTAAAAGAGGATTCATAAGAAATTATCTAAATAATAAATTTAATGGAGAACTTAATAATTATGGAAAGTTGTTAAGTTAAGTGGACAAGTGGTTATAAGTGGGTTAACCCTAAAATAAAGAAAATGGGTTAAGATGATTAGAAGGTAACCCCTTGAGGAATCTACATGAAAGTATAAATAAGAGGCAAGGCTCTCTTTAATCACATTTGAACACATTGAATATCTATTATTGTGTAAGGCTTATTGCAAGTACTCTTTGATACATCTAAAGTTGCAAAAGTCTGAGGTAGCATGAAGGGTTGACGAAGAAAGTTTCATAATTGCAACGAATACTAAAAAACCCTAATTTCTGATGTGTACACATGATAACAATGTATTAGGGTGCATACATACACGGGCTAACAATGTATTAGGGTGCGCACATGAGGGTAAAGCCATAGAAACTTGAGAAGATGAAGATTCTGAGGTTCTATATTCTAAGATCAAGCTCCCAGGAAGGTCTACAGTGATCATATACATCATATCTATCCATTGGTTCAAAAGGTATGTCTTACTTCTATGAGTAGTTGGATTTTTATGTATGCATGAGAAATGGTTATGGAGATTTGAGGATTCTCCCTAGAGAGATTATTGGTTGTATGGGATCTTCTATATAATTCCAATATACATAAATATAGTGTTGGTATAATCAATATTTATCATTGATACTTCTTGTTAGAGTTAAGGAACATGTATTTCTTGGCATATGGCTAAGGTTTTTTTGGTACATGGTTGAGAGCTTGTATTTGTGAAGTGGTTGATGTATTGAGAGGTTGAATATCAGAAAGGGTTTGATGTCTAGATCATGTGAGGGTTATTATACTTGTTCATAATTACACACACTTATATGGAACATGAATAGAAAGATATATATGTTTTGGGTAAAGTTTATGTATGAGGATGCATGCACAGGGTATAGTTACAGTCTGGATACAATGAAAGGTTGCAAATATATGTGAAATAAGTTGCAGAGGATCACAAGTTTTCAGAAGAAAGAAAACCCTAGTTTTCAGAAGGCATATGCAGTCTGCACAACAAACAGGACGTGTACATACCCAGGTTGTTGTACATATAGTGCGCATGCATATGCATGTTGCAGAACTATAGGTCATGTATCCCTAGTTTTAGAAGGCATACACAGGATACATAACAAATAGGATGTGCACATACACGAGATATTATACATATAGGGAGAGTACATATGGATGTTGTAGAACTAAATGTCGCATATCTGTTGTATTTAATTGATACATGTTCAATTTAGGTACATATTGATTGCAGGGAAGTAGTACAGGTTGGCTACAGTTTAGTGGTATATCTCACAGTGATAGTGTGATAGTGGTTCCATCATTATAATTCTACGTCAAGGCGGTTGGACGGGGAAAGGACAGTTGGTTGTAGCCACCTTACAGTTGTAGTTGAAGAACATAGGGGGTTGTATCCTCCTTCTTGTTCTAGCCAGAGAATTGGGGAGTTGGAGCTTCCCTCAGGTTGTATCCTGATAAACTAGGGGGTTGGAGCCTCCTTCCAGTCTCAGCTAGAAAACAAAGGAAGTCAGTGCTTCCAATGAATGTAATTCTTAAAGACATATAAGAAAAATCATTATGTGGTTTTCTCCCGCTTTGGGTTTCCACATAAAAACATTGGTGTACTGTGTATGTGTATGATTGATCATATGTTCATTCTTTATTTACTCTACAAATATTGGATGATAATGCTACATTGATATAACATTTGAATTTTGTGATAGAAAAGGATATAATTTCTCTATTACTGATTCACCCCCCCTCTCAGTAATCCAACAGATATCCTATTAAAATATTGCTTAAGGAATCCCTCGCGTGACAAAAGAACAATATGATGGATAATATTTCCGAGATCCTTCGATGGATGCCAACAATAGATGCATCTTCCTCAAGCGACCACTTTAGAGGTGTCACCACCTTCAAGGTACAAGTGAATTTTGATATTCCTTTGTTTGAAGGTCAGATAGATGCAGATGCTCTAGATAAATGGTTTAATATTCTAGAAGGGTATTTTTTGTCCATAATTTTTATGATAGATAAAATATTACCCTGATGATCCTTAAGGATATATCCCATGTCATGGATTGGTGGGAGACTTACTATGAACAAAATTCCACTAAGGAATCTGTAATATTTGTAGTCACACCCACTTGGGATTCTTTCAGGGATTTTATTATTATAAAAACAGGACCGTGGAGCAATAAAATAAAACAAATGCAGAAATAAAATACAGAAGATACACAATACAATAGAGACACAGATATACGTGGTTCACCCAGTGTGGGCTACATATACCATATAAATTTCCAGGTCCTTCCTTTATTATTATCCATCAAATGAAGGGATACAACCTACAACAAACCCGTTGTAACTTCCTCTTCTTTCTTTCATAGTCTCCTATCTCAGAATACAATATTCGCCATAATGCATAGCCACAATATATTTCCCTCATAATAGAGGGTTTCCTTATAGGAAAAAAAACCCTAACATAATTTCTACCGTTAGATCTGCGACCTTATAATGAACGGTCCAGATTTACAAGGAAATTACAATATACATTTACAAGGAAAATTTTCCTTCGGGGGCTTCCCCAGGACCCCTTAAAAGGGGTAACCCCCCTCTGCACTCCCCCACATGGAAGAGTGTTATTGGATAAATCCGTAGGTGCAGAAACTAACTGATCTCCCTAGATCCACCTGGATCTAGAACAAAGCAAGACAGAACATGACTCTTTCCCTAGATTTTAACCATTGAATTAATTAGGAAGCAAGAACTAATAACATACCTTATTATCGCTTCCTATGGTCTTTGTTTCTCCCGCTTCACTCCAGTGCTCTCGTGCAGTCAAGACCAAGACAACACAAACCAACCAAAGTGAAGAAAGAACAATCTATTCAATGGTAAATCTATGTATATGATCAAGGAATTATACAATAAAGTGGAAATTGCTTTATGGGAAAGGGACATATTATTGTATCATATTGATGGAAAGTAAATATTACAACCTAAGACTTGATGTCGCAAACTTCCTTTCGATGGCCCTTGGCTCTGACACACACACTTTCTCACTTGCATGAAGAAGATCAACCCCTTTAGATAAACTTGCTGGAGTCTCCAAGCTGTTGTAGCTTCAGTCCTTCACACAATTCTTTCACTAATTCTCCAATGAATCTTGCTTAACCTTTCTTCTTTGATTAACCTTTTCCATGAGAATTCCCTCAATATATAGTAGAGAATGAATTAGTTACTTGGATAAGAATGATCCCAAAATATCAGGGAATCCAGTACTAAGATAACCATTCGAATGCCATCTCATCCTTCTAGAAGATTCCCTTCTAGAAGCATCAAGAATTCATCTTTTTCCTTACTTTATAAAGAGTTTGCACCCTAGCAATTCAACATAGTGCGAACTTATCGCACCCTGGATTAAGGTATCCTGTGAGAATCATGCATTCTCGCTGGAAAATATACTAGTAGCCTGCGAACAGTCTTCAAAAATTAGTTTTCTGGAAGAGATGAAAATAATTTTTTCTCAGGAGAAAGTTCTTATGAAGAGCCTGAGTACACCATCATAAATACATCATCATGATGACCAAAATCATGGGTAAAAGAATGCCCCCCAAAGTATGAGGTTGGAATCAGTGACAGCCGATAGACTTTGTAAGCTGCATGTGTGTGTCGAGAACCAGGAGCACACCTAATTGGAAACCTACGAACAACCAAGCATCGACAGAATATCATATATATCAATTTTGAGATAGGCATTCCCATACTCAGATCACGGACTGATGACATTATAGACATGGGTCATGGCCACTAATCATACATTGTGGATCCATGCCGTCAAAATATAGCATAGCCACCGAAATACATTGTGGATCTATGCGAGAAATTTCAAATCAAGACGACATAGCCACGAGACATACACAGTGGATCTATGTGTCGCAAATTATACATACTCCATCGCAACCTGGATCACAAAGATGATATCCAGGGTCTTCAATATCATCGCCCAAAGTACGAATCTAACCATGTGATTACATGTGTTGAAGTCGAACATGGTAGAAACCACTCGATTACCGGTCATTCATGAAACCGTTAACAAGTGCGAGGGAAATCACCATTGATGTCAATGACTCCCAAGGTAACATAGTACAATCCATCGAGTGTGAATAAATGAGTTGAAGTCGAACATCTGATGGAATCTTTCGATCAGGGGTCAATGATGTAAACCCACTGTCGAAAGTGAGGAAACCTGCCATTGAGGTATGCAAGCTCCAAGGTACCAAATAATTTCTAAGTCTTGATTCCGGAAATGAGCTAAAGTCGATGGAACAAAACTCGTCACAGGAGGGCCTTGATGTATCCCCCATCAATGAAATGAAATGAGTAACAGATTTTGAAGGTGAAACAGAGTATGATGTGAATTGGACTGGACACAGGGAAGGCTGACACAGAGAGAATGGATAACTGCAGATGGCCGACTCAATATAGGTTTCAGATGGACTTCTTTTGAACATATGAATGACACGACCAATGATTTGGCAGCATTGACTCAAAGACGACACATGGAATAACCTTGTAATCCATCGAATGAGAGACAAATGGATTTCCCAAACCGGCTTCAAATGATGAATAGGGGGTGTCATGTTCAAGAGCGACACTTACTGCCAATTAATATGAAGATGAAAACATATCCCTTTCCCAAATTTTCCCCCACCATTTCTGGCAAGTACCTCTTTATTTTTACGCAAGCTTGAGAAGGATAACATATGATTGTTGATGTAAGCTCATCCTTTGGATGAGTCCCTTGGAGTATGTTTAACGAACCCTAAGAAGGAGTGGTTCAGTCCCATCATGGGTCTATCAATGATTTTTTAACGAGTCCAGAGATAGAAAACTCGAAGGTTTTTCAAGATTATAGAGTTTGGAAAAACACTTAAAAGAGAACTCTCTCAGTTCCTTTTTCGTAAAATAGTCTGGACGAGACCAAAAAAGAGATAAATTATCGCTCACCAGACGCTTACTTCAAATACTTTATCGAGCATGAAAATAGCAAGGTTTCTCGACAATATTTTCATGTTTAGAGAGTCTGAAAAGAGATTAAAGAGGACCCCAGGGGGGTTCCTTTTTCGTATAACCTTTACGATTCCGAAAAATTGATAAAAGTATACTCGGTTACATTCTCACTTATTTACGAGCACGAGAAAGAACAAAGACTAAGATCGGTAATGTATTCTCATGTATTTATGAGAATGAGAAAGAACAAAGACTAAGCTCGGGATTGTTTTCATTTTTACGCAAGCTTTAAAACAAAACAAAACAATGCTTGGACCTTGTTTCATTTTTATGCAAGCTTGAACTAGAGGAAACTATGCTTGAGGTAAGTGGTTTCATTTTTACACAAGCTTGAACCATAGAAAACTATGCTTGCAACTTCCCAACACATAACACATGGATGGTTGGTACTTAGCCCCCAGCTTAAGAAACTAGCGGCTCAACTTCAACATGTAGTCCAGAGGTTGAGGCAAATGCCCCCCAAGCTTCGTTTCATCCAACGACAAAGGTGGAGGAAATGAAGCTTCAAATTCTAGATGAAGGACATGACTCAAATAGAGAGGGGGAAAACTATTTCATTTTTTAATGATCTTGACACAGAAACAAGAACTATGCTCGTAACCTCTCTTTCATTTTTTAACGAGGTTGCTACAGAGACGCAAAAACTATCCTCAAGTGGTTTCATTTTTTAACGAGATTGAAATAAGAAAACCATGCTAAAAAACCTCTGTTTCATTTTTTAACGAGGTTGCCTCAGAGATGAAAAACTATCCTCAGAACTCTTCTTGATCATGGATTCCAAAAGGACAATGCTCTGGAATGACACCATGTCAAGGGAAAAAACTTGGTCATGGCTTCCAAAAGGTCTTCATTTGATGGAAGAAACACACTCTGGAAGGACACCATGTCGAGGGTCACGACAGGAGTAAAGAGATCAAACTCTAATAACCCTATCGAAGAGATCACCATGTCAACTACTGGATCTAAGTCATCAAAAGTTGAAGACATGGGTGACAACGCCACATAATTGACCTGTGGTAGGGGCGATACTTTCTGCATACAAGAGACATTCAGGGAGGCAATCCAGGTGGGGTCAATGAATGAAAGTTGATCAACAGTCAAAACCCGTCCATCATGAGGGAAAGATATCACACTAAAAAGAGTAGACACAATAGCTTTCATGGCATAGACATAATCTCGCCCAAGGAGTAAAGAGAAATAAAAGGGGTCTTGGACTACCATGACGTCGATAAAGACAATATTCCCTTCCAAAGTTACAGGAAACTGAGGAAGGGTCCCTAAAGGTTGATTGGTTCTTCTGTTAAAATCTAACATATTTTGTGTAACCAGCGCAAGCGGAGGATAACCCAAGGCTTGCCAAGCAATAGAGGACAAAATACTAACAGATGAACCTTCATCTATAAGCGTCTGAGGAACGTCTTGACCACAAACCTGCATTGTAATCTGGAAAGGAATGTGAGAGGGAAGACGAGGTCCAGTTAGCACACCCCAATCAAAACGGATGGCCTCATTACTTGTAGGGTGTTCCATGGGAGAAGGAGGAATACCCCTCAGCATGAGAGATTCTGTATCAACGAGAAAAATGTGGGCAGTATCGGGTTTACTCTCTAGCGGGAGAGTAGGATCGATCGATGGAGAGATCAGATCAACCACTTGAGTTTTATTCTCCAAGGGGAGAATGGGGTCGACAGGTGGAAATGAATCGACCACTTGGGTGACACTCTCTAATGGGAGAGTGGGATCGATTGAGGATGGGATTGGATCGACCTTTTTAGTTTCTCTCTCTGAGGGGAGAACGAGATTGACCGAGGATGGTATCGATTCAACCACTTTGTCAACTGGTTCAACTAAGGATGTGACCAGATTGACGACATGATCAACCGGATTGACCAGTGAAGGGACCGGAATGATCTTTCCATCTACTACAGGTGGGTTGAGAGAAAGCTTGCGATAAGTGGCTGGGAGTTGAGGCTGTGAAACAATCATGTCTTCCAGTAATTTTGAGGCTTCTTCCATATGAGGACAAAGGTGAGTGAGATGACTCCCTTTGCATAACATACACGGGAACTTGAATCTACTTTTCTTCTTCCCAACTGTATCATGACTAGTCGACAGGAAGTCATCAACATGTTGTTCAGAGGATGACGACATGGGTTGGCGAGGATGTGTAGACCATACTTCTATAACCTTGGGTAGACCAAGGAAACCCTTAAGAAGATGGCTACCCTTACAAAGCCTGCAAGGGTGCTTGGGATTACGAGTTGTTTGTGTGATCTTGACATCATCAACACTCCCAACACGATTAACTATAACTGGTTTCTTTCCAACATGTTTAGCAGTGGTTGGAAGCTTTGACCCTTGTTTATCTTTCTTCTTCTTATTCTTCCTTTTTTCTTCTTCTTATTCACCGAGTTACTAGCCTCGGAACTTTCGCTTGACGAAGAAGATGGAACAGAAGGTGACCTTGCAAGAGAAGAAGGAAAATAAGACCTTATTGGTGAAGATGGTGAAGGATCAACATGAGGTTGATATTCTTGGGGGGAAATTCTTACGACCGAAGCACTTACTGCATTCGGGATTACCTAAGTGGAAAAAAACCACACCGATAATCCAATTGTGAGACCTGGAAGGCTCAAAGTAGCGATGTGAGGAGGACCAATGTTTCCATACGAAGGAAAAACAAAAGGTTCCCCTAGAGCAGAGGTTCCTTCATTGGTCATTTCAGGAACTGACGCCATTAAAAACAAAAATCCAATCTAGAGTCCTCTAAGGAAAACAAATAGCACATGCTAAAAATCTAGTAAGCAAGCAAGCAAACAAAAACTTCTCACAATGAACACACTAGTTGGTGATGAAATCCAATGTCACGGGAACAATGTAAGAAGGGGATGAGATAGAGAGGGTGGAAAAGTTACGTTGGTGACCTGCTTAACGGACTTACACCCTGGTGCAAGCTCCCACACATAATCATGGATATACCCTCTAAGGAGCCCGAGTGAGTTTGGCCAACGTCGATTCCAGGTACCGTGAAGACTTGCCCCTCCATAGTCACCTCAGGTAAAGAACCTAGAAGGATAGGCCACTAAGGTTACCACCAACAACAATAAAGCCTGGGGGAACAGTCGACAGTCCGATCCACATGCAAGGGTAGGGTATCTAGCCCGAAATAAACTCAAAAGGCTTCCACTCATCATTGTGGGTATACCTCCGAGTGATCCCCGTAATACGTGCAATCTCTACACCAAGACCAACAAAGCAGGGTGAGTAATTCTCCTAGTCTCAATGCGACCTCGTTATTGACCCTTGTGTTAGAAGGGCTTCCCAGGACAAGATGTAATAAGTGGATTTAGATGCTCCCTAACTCAAGATTCTATGTTTGTTTGCAACTTTGGAAAGTTATCTTTCACACCTATTCCAAATCCCTACGACTAATCTAATGTAGGTTTGCTACCAGAGAAGATAAAAATGTCTAATCAATTTTTATAAGAGCTTTATTTTATGGTTGTTGTTACTCAAAAGGAAGATGGCATGGACAATATGGTGTTTTGACCGACTCGAAAATTATGCAAAGATATGAAGATGCAATCTTTTCATTTCGATGAAATCTATGCTACGAGAAGGAGAAAACATTTATCATTCCTAGATGCACAATGTCCCAAAATCTTAAAAATCATCCATATCAAGATTCGTAAGAAAGGAGAAAAAGGTATTGAACACCAATGCACGATTCATGGCCCCCCCCGGCCATGAGGGGGAAAAGTTTTCATAATTTAAGATCAAAAAATGCCAAGAATCATGCAATTTCTATACTTC
This sequence comes from Picea engelmannii, assembly GCA_009831015.1. Taxonomy (NCBI): domain Eukaryota; kingdom Viridiplantae; phylum Streptophyta; class Pinopsida; order Pinales; family Pinaceae; genus Picea; species Picea engelmannii. Next base: position 617,107 of record ML777769.1, on the reverse strand, counting down.
AAATGCAAGGATGCCCCCAATCTAATATAAAGCAAGAAATTAAATCTTTTTGTTTCAAAAACTTCACTAAAATCAATAATGAACTTTCTTAAAACAAAGAAACCCAAACTAGTCTTTTCAATTGCATGAGGAAAGTGATCTTTCAAACAATAAGAAAATGATAAAGACCAAGAAACTCAACTTTCAACCAATTTTCGGTCCTTAACCAAACAAGCACAATCAGATTCTGAAGTCAGAGAGAATGGTTTTGCCAGGAAAATTCAAGAAAATGAAAGTCAAGACAAAAATGACAAAAAAAACCTTGCAATCCTAAGACTGTTCATGCATGCAAACGAAGACAAGAAAGACACCAATCAATGGTCCAAGAAACTCTTATGAGGCACCTAAACAGATCTGGGCAGTTAAAGATGCCAAAGCTCAAATCCAAAATTATGAAAAAATGAGTTCGCAGGCTGGTAGAATTACACAGTGCGAGAATTAGGCATTCTCGTAGGTGACCCTTGAGAAAGGTGCGAGAACCTCGCACTGCAACCTAAAGGAAAAGTGCGAACTCTGTGGATTCTCGCAGACAATAGTGAAGTACAGTGCGAGAACCTTTGAAACTAGTCAAATTTTTGGAAAATGAAGCAAAATTTAAAAAGGCTTCTGGACCCAGAGGGTCTATCAGGATATCCTGAAGACTCAGAGATTAATAGGAAAGGAGAAAAGTGAAACAAGAGAAAATGGCCACAGAAAAATATCAAAAGCCACAAAGAAAATGGGATTGTTCCCTAGTGGAGTCGCCAATTTTGTTATTGGATAAATCCGTAGGTCCACCTGATCTCCCTAGATCCACCTGGATCTAGAACAAATCAAGACAGAACATGACTCTTTCCCTAGATTTTAACCATTGAATTAAATAGGAGGCAAGAACTAATAACATACCTTATTATCGCTTCCTATGGTCTTTGTTTCTCCCGCTTCGCTCCAGTGCTCTCGTGCATTCAAGACCAAGACAACACAAACCAACCAAAGTGAAGAAAGCACAATCTATTCAACGGTAAATCTATGTATATGATCAAGGAATTATACAATACAGTGGAAATAGCTTTATGGGAAAGGGACATATTATTGTATCATATTGATGGAAAGTAAAGATTACAACCTGAGCCTTGATGTCACAAACTTCCTTTCGATGGCCCTTGGCTCTGACACACACACTTTCTCACTTGCATGAAGAAGATCAACCCCTTTATATAAACTTGTTGGAGTCTCCAAGCTGTTGTAGCTTCAGTCCTTCACACAATTCTTTCACTAATTCTCCAATGAATCTTGCTTAACCTTGCTTCTTTGCTTAACCTTTTCCATGAGAATTCCCTCAATATATAGTAGAGAATGAATTAGTTACTTGGATAAGAATGATCCCAAAATATCATGGAATCCAGTACTAGGATAACCATTCGAATGCCATCTCATCCTTCTATAAGATTCCCTTCTAGAATCATCAAGAATTCATCTTTTTCCTTACTTTATAAAGAGTTCGCACCCTAGTAGTTCAACATAGTGTGAACTTCTCGCACCCTGGCTTAAGGTAGCCTGCGAGAATCATGCATTCTCGCAGGCAAATATACTAGTAGCCTGCGAACAGTCTTCAAAAATGAGTTTTCTGGAAGAGATGAAAATAACTTTTTCTCAGGAGAAAGTTCTTATGAAGAGCCTGAGTACACCATCATCAATACATCATCATGATGACCAAAATCATGGGTAACAAAGAGTGTACATACTTCTAGGGTGTAAATATTTCATGGGATATAAACATGGCTGAAAATAAAATACCTATGAATAAGGAAGATAATCAGGCTCCACAACCAGCAATCTCCCACTTGGAGATTGATATCAACAATTCCACTGCTGTTGTATATGCTAGACTCTGAACCTTCTTGGACTTGGAAAATTTATCATCTTCATATTTATTCTTGAATACCAACTAAAATTGAGCAAGAAATTAGTTTCTCCCTGGTTACTCCCTTTGTTAACATGCCTGCAGGATTCTGGCTAGTGTGTATCTTTTCCAACTTCAAATGTCCTTCTTCCAAGATGGATCGTAAGAAATGGTACCTCAAATGTATATGCTTAGTCTTCAAATGGAAGGTTGAGTTATTTGCAAGATGAATGGCACTCTCACTGTCACAATACAACCTGTTATTCTCCTACTTCTTTCCCAATTCCTCCATAAACCTCTGTAACCAAATCATCTCTTTACTAGCCTCTGTAGAAACAACATACTCTACCTCTGTTGTTGAAAGTGTAACAACCTTTTGCAATTTTGAAATCCAACTTATTGTTGTTCCACCTATAGTAAAAACATACCCTGTGGTTCTCCTCCTGTTTTCTTTATCACCTTCCATATCTGAATCAACATATCCTTGTAGAAAGGTGTACGATCCTCCAAAACATAATGCATGAGTAGCAGTACCTCTCAAATACCCGAGAATCCACTTTACTGCCTCCCAATGTTCTTTATCTTGATTGTTCTTATACCTGCTCACAACTCCCACTACATGTGCAATATTTGGTCTTGTGAAAACCATTGCATACATCAAGCTACCAACTGCTGATGAATAAGGGACCCTAGACATGTATTTTATCTCCTCTTGTGTCTTGGGACACATTTCCTTAGTTAATTTGAAATGGCTGGCTAAAGGTGTACTAATTGTTTTTGCATTCTGCATTCTATGTTGATACTGAGAGGGGTGTGAATTAGTGTCAAGTACACTTTACAAACCTTTTCAACTTATACTTAAACCATTCAATTATATCCAATGATAAATGAACAATAGTATAAGAGTTACACCAATACACCACAATACACCATGCACAATATATGAGAAATAATCAATAGTTATTGTTCAAGGGAAGTAATGACTTCCAAAGGTAGTTGTAGCTTCCAAATGTAAAGGGAGGGATAAACCTCCAAGATATAGATACAATCCTCCAATATCAATAGATATTTGAACTCTCCATCCTTTCCCCTTCCTTCCACCCAAGAATATATGCGAGATAATAAAACTTTACATTAAATCATGACCATCAACCAACCATCACATAGAACCTGATAATGCTTCCTGAAACTTCTTCAATTTCTGCAATTCTTCAATTCTAGGAATACCCTGATCCTGTAGATAATATTACTAAATGTATTCTCTAAAAATTCTCCAAGTTTCACTCGAATCCTCTCCAAAAAGAAGTTATAGAAATAATTGTAGACCTTATTCAATTCTAGCTTATTCAGGAAATAACTTGTACATAATTCCCCACACTCAATATTTAACATCAGATTCTGAAACCCACACACAAGAAACTAAAGTTCGTAATAGTTCCAATGAAATTGGTCCCACTTCATTTTTATTCTCTATGAAGAAGTTATGACTTTTTTACCCGGAACACCTGTTTATTGACTAGCTTCAGGACTTGTCAAAAACCCTATCTTCCACAGAGTGTATCTCCATAATTATAGTGAATAAAGAGCTGAAACTTTTACCATAGGTACCTTGATATGTCTTCTCACTACCATAGCAATTTCACCATCTGAATCGTTCTAGAAAAAAAATTATAGATAAAATGGTAAGATGACCTGAAAATAATATACCTTAGAACACCACCAAAAGACTTCATCCTCCCTTGAAATCTGGCCTTCTTTACTTCTGATTTCCTATGAAATTTGAATTTTTTATCAAATGAATGTATAATGATATTTATTTATACCACTTATGTCACTTCCTTTTAACATTAGGTATGACTTGAAACTTTCTTATTTTGTAATTCTTTTCTTTAATTATCTTCAGGGCCTACATGTACTTCCTTCTTCAATTCACTTTATCATTTTCAAAAATTCATTTCTCCTCAACCATGAGGATCAACGTGATGTGACACATACCACTAGAAACAACATGCTGTATACTATCCATCCATGGGTTTTGTATCTGCATGTGCATTTTCCTTCATGTCAAAATACCTTCATCAATCTTGAAGTCCAAAACCAATGACTAGGGTTGACATCAATTACAACAACCAATCTTCCAACAATATCCCCCTTTGTCATTGATGGCAACACTCATGCTCCCCCTATCAGCATGATCCCAATTATTCTCCCCATTTGACATCAATGGAAAAGGGTAGGGATTCTCCCCCTGAGTTTAATGGCAAAAGGTAACTCTCTTATTTGGGGCTGCTCCTCCTGAACACGTGGCACTCAATAATACTTCATCCTTATTTTTGGTATTTTGGACTTTTTCTTCCTTGGAACCCTTTTGTGTGGCTTCCATCTTATCTATCTTCTTCATGTCTAGGATGTATATGTTTTTCAGTCTTCTTGTTGTAGTTGCAACCAATATTCCTGAGTTATTTTTTCTGATTTTACATTTTCGGGAGTCAAACGTAAGAGTGTATCCTTGATCACATATTTTGATGACACTGAGAATATTATGCTTCATATCTTCAACAAATAGGACTTTTCCTTCTTTTACATTTTCACTTCCAAGCTTTACAATTACTTTTCCAAGTATTTTGGTAGATGAGTCATCTCCAAATGCAACATTTCCACCCTTTTTCTTCAAGCTGACAAATTTGCTTTGATATCTGGTCATATGAGATGAGCACCCATTGTATATGAACCATTCATCTTCTTTTCATTCTTTAGCGAACAATGCTATTCGAAAATTTTCATTGTGTGGAATTTCTTTCCTTTTCCATGTATTAGTTGGTATGCAGACATTTGGCATATGATTATCTTCCTTCATCTCTCTGTAATCTCGTGCTTTGTGACCAAGATTATTGCACTTGTAACATACAATATTTTGATCCATTAATGGGTTAAATGGATTATAATTTCTATTGACAGGTCTACGAACATTTCCATATCTATTATTTTTACCATTCATGTAGCTTACATAGTTATTCCTTTCATTGATTCTACAATTGATTGCCTTGTGTCCAAAATTTCCACAAGTATAACAATGTCCAAGAAATAAATTTTGATACCTGGGCATAAGTGATCTTCTTTGTGGTGTGGTCCATCTGGGTTCACGATCTATTCTTTTGTAGTTTCCTTCATAATGATTTATTTCATACATGATGGGAGAGGATCTTCTTGATGTCTCATTCCTTTTGAATTCTAGTCTTTTATCTTGTTGTTCAACTTGTTATGGAGTGTTTGTTTGATCATTTTCAACTTCTTTCTCTTGTTTTTTTATCTTCAAACTGTCATTGTATCCTAGTCTTGTCTTTTCATTTGGATATCTTTGACTGTTAAGGATCTGATCTAATTTTTCAGTGCTTTTTTCAAACTTCTTCATCTTTTCTGTTGTCAATAGTAACTCCCCTTTTGTGTGATCCAATTCTTCTTTTAGTTTCTCATAATCTTCTAATTGTTTCCTCAAGTTATTAATGGTCTTTTCAAGCTTGTAATTCTCTTCTTCACAAATACTCAATTCACCTTTTAGTATTATGTTTGTGTTTGTAAGCTTGCTATTTTCAGTTTCAACATGTTTCAACTTTTCAAGATTCTCATCTTCTTGTTCACTCTCTACATTGTCTTTGTAACCCCAAAAGGAATCAAGGTTGGTTTCTTCATCTGAATCTTCTTCACACATGATTTCTTCTTCTTTAGAATTCTTGTGATCATCATCCTGGGTTTCTTGGGTTATGAAGAGGACTTCTCCTCCATCATTATCTTCTTCATCACTCTCATCTGAGGAGATGTCATCATCCTTGGAGTAGAAGATCTTTTTATTGTTGAGACTTCTCT
>ML777769.1:585643-606474 GCA_009831015.1 Picea engelmannii | reverse complement strand
TCTCCATGTTCAACGCATTACCTGATGTCTCACCTGTGCTTTTCCATCGCATTTCCTCACTAAGGATAACACCAACAACATCATCAAATTTTAAAGTATTTGAACCAGAGACAGAGTTACTTACAACCATGACCAAGCCATTCTATCTTTCTTTCAATGAGCACAAGATTAGAAGATCCCTGAACTCATCATCAAAGTCCACTTTTACAGAACTTAGTTGATTAGTAACTATATTAAAATCAGTTAAATGATTTTCAACAGACCCACCTTCTGAAATCTTCATATTAAATAATCTCTTCATTAGAAGTACCTTATTGGGCGCCGAGGGTTTTTCTTACAATTTAGCCAATACACACAACAAAGCCTTCATTGTCTTTTCTTTCAAAATATTGAAAGCCACCAACGCTGCCAGGCTCAGCCGTATCGTTCCTAGAGCCTTTCTGTATAGATCCTTCTAATATAAATAATCTTCCATCTGCATCTTCCCTAACTAGTAGTTTTGGATGTTAAATTTTTCAACCCTAAACTTTCTATCTTCCGACATTCCTCCCACTCGAACCAGGAACCCTCCTTTCCTGTGAGTTACCTTTCACTCCGATACCAGTTGTTAGAAAAACAGGACCATGGAGAAATAAAATAAAACAAATGCAAAAATAAAATACAAAAGATACACAATACAATAGAGACATGGATATATGTGGTTCAACCAGTGTGGGCTACGTCCACCAGAGAAATTACTAGGTCCTTCCTTTATTATTATCCAACAAATGAAGGGATACAACCTACAACAAACCCGTTGTAACTTCCTCTTCTTTCTCTCACATTCTTGTATCTCAGAATACAATATTCACCATAATGGATATCCGAAATACATTTCCCTCATAACAGAGGGTTGCCTTCTAGGGAAAAAAACCCTAACACTATTTCTACCATTAGATCTGCGATCTTATAATGAGCAGTCCATATTTACAAGGAAATTACAATATACATTTACACGACAATTTTTCCTTCGGGGGCCTCCCCCGGACCCTGCAGAGGGGGTAACCCCCCTCTACACTCCCCCGCATGGAAGAGTGTACATAATTATCGTGTGTAAATACTTCATGGGGTATAAACACGGCTGAAAAAAAAAGACTTCTGAATCAAGAAGATAATCAGGCTCCACAACCAACATTTATTAAGGAACAATACTACCCTATTGAAAGCTATGATGACCAGTATATGAAATGGACCACACTACAATAGGAAAGGGACCAAACAGTGCCAAAGTTCAGAAATGTCCTCCATACCTTGCGCACCATGTTGGGAATCAAAGACTCTGAATGACATCTGGTGCTCAAGTACTATGATAGTTTGCATAAATACATATAAATGGATTTTCTGGATATCTTATCACTAGGCATGGCCTATCGATATGTTGTCAAAATTGAGAAAAAATTTAAATATAAGAAGTAATATTTTGGATCCGTGAACTCCTCATAGCAGAAGCAGGGAAAAGGAAGACCCAAAAAAATAAATAAAGGATGGACCACCTCAATACAACTATTAAAATCCATAAACAAATAAGGGTAATGAGAAGACAAAGAAATACGATGGAAAGTGGTGCGAATTCCATAAGATCCCCTGGCATAACACCAATGAATGTCGATTTAAGCAGTAATTGGTGGTTGATATAAAAGCCTCAAAGTTATATGTGGGTTCCAACTCTGAATAAGAACTAGACAAGGGGAAGAAGAACATTGATATAGAACACAGTGCCACCATCTCAACTACTAAAGTCCAACCAAGTGAACCCAAAGAAACATAGGAAGGTGAGAACATTTTTCACTCGCAGATGTGGGTGAAGGGTGCTTTGATTTGCTTCATTGTTGATAGTGGAAGTCAAAATAACCTCATCTCAGAAGAGGTCATCAAATGGATGGACTTGCTAATAATTCCACACCTGCAACCATACACCATCTAGTGGATTCACCAAGGGACATATCTCTGCATCATCCAACAATTTCTCCTTCCCTACGACATCAATCCCTTCAAGGATGAAGTATTGTGTGATATTGCACCCCTTGAAGTTTGTGATGTTCTTTTATGCCAACCATACTTGTGGAAATGACATGTTGTATATGGGTCTAAACCTCGTAGTTTTATTATTACTTTGGGAAGAAAAATGTTTAAGATACCATAGGTAGCTCTACCTACCACCATTTCTTTGATCTTTGCCAAGCAATGTAGGAAGGTCATCTCCTAGACCGAGTTTGTTTTATTCTTCATGATTCACTCTCAAAGTGAATAGAATGTCACAACCACATCCATGACCTTCTCACAGGGCCTCTCCACATAGTAGAAGCAAGTGGACAAGGTCATGGAAGAATACAAAGACATCTTCTCCTCACCCACTAGGGTATATCTACATTTTCAAGTCAAGCATTCAATTGATCTAACTCCTGGTGAACCTCTACCCAATGGGACATTCTATCATCTCTTTGTTTTGGAAAATGAGGAAATAAAGCACTTGATGAAAGAGATGCTCCAAAAGGGGCACATCCTACCAATCTCCTCACCCTGTGGAAGCCCAATTGTACTTGTGCGAAAGAAAGATAGAACCTAGTGACTCTACACTGATTACATGGACCTAAAAAAATCACAATCGGGAATCAATGCCCAATTTCCTCAATTGATGACCTTCTTGACTAGCTCAAGGGATCCAAGTACTTTAGTAATATTGATCTGAAGTATGGATACTAAGAAGTCCCAATAGAAAAAACTAATGCATATAATACTACTTTTAAATCCAAAGAAGGTCTTTTCGAATGGTTAGTCATGCCTTTTGGTTTCACAAATTCCCTAACAAATTTCATGAGGTTGATGGATGATATATTGTGAAATTTCATCAATTACTTTGTGGTGGTATATCCAGATGATATCCTCATCTTCAACAAAATTTTGGCAGAACACTTGTAGCATATTCAATAAGTCCTTCACACTCAATGACAACACAAGATATATACTAACTTGGAAAAATGCCCCTTCAGTATGAACATGGTCCAATACCCAGGCTACATTATTGTTGAGCATGGTGTGCATGTGGATCCAACCAAGATCTAGGGCATTCATGACTAGCCAAACCCAACCACACTAACTAAGCTTTGAAGTTTCTTAGGACTTTCCAACTTCTATCACACGTTCATGTTGGGATTCTCCCATATTGCACATGCCCTCAACCAAGTGACCAAGGGTGGTGAAAAATAAAATTTCACATGGGGAAAGTCACAATAGAAAGAATTTGATTATCTGAAACATCGTTTGTTCTCAGCCTCAATGCTCTCCTTACCCAATCTGCAACATCCCTTTGAGTTTGAGACTAATGCTTATGACTGTGTTGTGGGTGCAGTTCTCACTCAACATGGTCATCCAGTGACCTATCATAGTGAGACACTATAATATGTTAGTTGTAAGTACTCCGCCTACGACAAAGAAATGTAATACAGTGTACAGTCCTATAGCAAATGGAAGAATTACATTCTCAGGAAGGATATAGTCATCCACACTGATCACAATCCTCTGTAGTTTACACAAACACAAGGAAACATGCATAACGATGTTGGATTACTAAGAGAGGGGGTGAATCAATAATAGAGAAATTTAATCATTTTTAACCAAAGTATATAAGTGTTGTTTATATTTATGATCAATTTACCAATATCATTCAAAAATTGCAGAATAAATGAACCATGAAAAATGAGCAATAATGCACATACACAGTACACTAATATTTTTACATAGAAACCCAATGGGGGAGAAAACCACATAATGTTTTTTCTTATATGTCTTTAAGAATTACATTCATTGGAAGCACCAAATTCCTTTGTTCTCCAGCTGCAACTGGAAGGAAGCTCCAGCCCCCTATATTTTCAGGCTACAACCTTAAGTAATCTTCAACTCCCCAATTCTCTGGATACAACCAAAAGGAGGATACAACCCCTTATGTTTCCCGACTATAACCGGAAGGTGGCTACAACCACTTATCCTTGCCCCATCCAACCACCCTGAAATATAAGTGTGGAATAAATGATGAAACCACTGCCACATTGTCAGTATGAGATATACCACTATAAGCTTATACCAATATGTCCCAACAACTTGTAACCAACCCGTACCAATAGCCTGCAATCAATGTGTACCAGAAATCATCTTGTACCAAAAAATGCCAACAAGTACGCGACCTGTATATGTTCCATCTCACATATGTACGTGACATCTATATACCGTAGCCTGCATATGTACACAAACTGTCTATATTGCATCCTATGTACACCTTCAGAAACATAGTTTTTTAACCTTTCTGAAACTCAAACACTTTGTTGCCTCTATCACATCAACCTGTAATCTTTCACTATGTCCAATCTATATTTATGCCCTATGCATGCATCATCATACATATCCTTTAACCAAGTGCATCTATGTCTCTCTATCCATGTGTCATACATGTGCATACAATCATGATTAAGTGTAATAACCCTCACATGGAATAGACATCAAACCCTCCCTGATATGCAGCCTCAAACTACATCAACACATCACAACCAAAATCCCTCAACCATGTACCAATAAATGTAATATATGCCTCAACAGTCAACCCAACAAGATGTAGCAATAATGAATACCAGACATACTAGTGTTGTATTTCTGTAGATCTATCTCATACAATAAGTTTCATACAACCAATAACCTATCTAGGGAAAATCCTCAAACTTCCATAACCATATCTCATGTAGACAACAATATCCAACTACACATAAGAATATGACATACCTTTTGAACCTGTAGATAGATTTTTTTTACTTGATCACTATAGGCCTCCCTGGGAATTTGCTTTTAGGCTCTGAGAACCTGACACTCTCAACAAATCGATCTTTCATGGTTTTTCCCAACTATATGTTCCCCCCTTCACCTTCAACCAACATATGTATGTGACCTCTTCCACTACATCTTGCATACACCTCAAAAACTAGGGTTTCTTTTTTCAGTATTTTTGCAACTCTGAAACTTTTGTCGTCGAACCTTCTTGCTACCTATTGAGTACTCAACACACCCTAAAAGTTATATGACCATTTCCTTTTGGGTACCACCCTATGTTTTACTTTTGACTATTTTCGCCTCGGCATGAAACTGATCCTTCGCTTGTCTTATATGTTTCATGTTTTAATTGATTAAAATTTCACTTGAACATACAACAAAGAATCATATTAACTCTAAAATACTTAACAACTACTCAAGGAATCAACAACCCAGAAGTTTCCCTGACTCACAAGAGAAATTTGGCATCAGCGGAAGATGATGGTGGCAAAAATCGTTTGGGGAGTCAAAGTAGCCAAGTGCTGATCCTCATCGATGTCAGCTGATGAAATGATTATTTCCTATGAATAAACTTTGGGAAGGATTTTGTCGAAGACTGATTCAATCGAATTCAGTAGAAATATGTAATAGTACGTGCCACATGAAAGGAAGAGTAACACCCCTGACTACCAACGCTCGAAATGTTTTCAATGCCAAAAGCTCATGAAGATGGAGGCCTGCCGAGAAGCTGTGTACCTGAACTTTCCCCCAATCGCCAACCCCTATATCATCAATGTTAGACATTTCATTAGGATCCTATCAATGTAAGTACACACTCTGATAATAACTGATCCTCGATTCATTCGCTAAGTGACATGACGTGACAAGACGTGTTAACCTCAGAGTGTGGTAGGTACATTGCATTTACGGTTCTCAGTTAATTCATGGATCACACATTAGTTACTAACCTGTGTGTTAATGAAAAGGAACCATTAAACTCACCAATACAATTCATTTCCATCCGCGCCTCTGTCGTCAACCAGTCAGGATTTATCCGCAGAAATCCGATAGTGGCTTATTTTGAATTTGCGTTCATTACTCGTATTAACTAACTGATATGACTGATAGTATCTCCCAGTTATATTCCTTTCGATTCATTGGGTATGATCCCATTCTGTGCAACAAGAAGTTCATAACATACAGGAGAGCGAGGCTAACAGTCCGTAGGAAGCGTCCAAAGTCCAGTGAGGATTAAAAACGTTATCTTATCCATCATTATAGGTATCAGTTTGCTTATGGGTTTTACGATCCATTTAATATATTCTCACCCAACACTTCTCTACACGCATGTTCAAATGACATTTTAAATTGTAGGAACAATGCCTCCAAAGAAGTCATCCACCAAGAAATCGCCGAGAGCCCCTAAGATGGAAGAATCAAAAGTAGGAGAAGGATTCTCCCCATCAGTTGCAAGACAATTAGAATTCATTCCCAAGCCAATATCCATCATTGAGAGAATCACCAAGGAGCCCTTTGTCCAGCCCCCAACTTTCAGAGACACAGAGGCAAGTGTTGGAGCCAAGATGGCATTTCCTCGCTGGGAAGAAGTTTTCAAGAAAATCAAGAAATAAGAACCTCTTGAATATACCCCGCATAACGATCCTGAAATGAGGAAGTTTGATGACGAGGTCCTCCCCAACATTCGCAGGGATTATCTGCACATGGTGGCAAGATGATCACTGGTCTTTCCTTGCATTGAGATCCTGAAGTGGATCATTGACCACACTGATGCCAAAAAGTGTTTGATTAATGATGATAATGGTGAGTGCGTTGGAGTCTTCCTGCCATCATAGGTTCAGAGCTACTATAAGCTCAAAGATTCCAAGCTAAAGATTAGCATTGATTTCATCTTAAGCTTCTATGCGTCACATGATACCAGCAAAATCATGTCATGTTGGTGGAGAGAAGAAAAAAAAATCATGAACCAGACCGTTGGTTGGTACCCAACGACCAATCTCAGGGAACCATACATATACCTCATGGCTTTACTCTGCAGATTACATGGGGAAAAGGATTATTCTCGATTTTAAGAGGCATGGCTGCCTCTAGATTTTACAATCACCATTTCAGGTACATTCTTCAATTGGGGTGCCATCATCTCCAAATAGTTGAGAACCTACATAAGATAGGCTCATGATTCAAAGGAGGGAGATACCCTCGCCTTCTACATGGCCTCGTATCTACTGGACTTCATCTGCGCCAAGAACGCTTTTGCTGGGATGAACCTGAATTGGCACCCTTCAGAGCTGGTTGTCCATGTATACTTCAACATCCTATGGGAAAATAGGTACAAAAAATACTACGTTTTTATCTGTGATCAATTTATTGCATGCATTTACTCCTTTCTCTTCAGAAGAGAATGCCCTAGATTGTCAGATGAAGAAAAGAAGGTTATAGCCAAAATTTTCCACTGGTATTTGGAAGAATGAGAAACCTACATCAGGGTTTTAGGTGCCATAGGGGCACCCCACTTATTACCCATTTATGTTCCCGATCGGCTAGTGTTAGGGGAAATTTTCTATCAAACCATATTGCAAGGATACAATGCAACTTTAGTAAAAGACAAGAAGTGGGCTTTCATACCATATGGGTTTCATATCAGATTCTGCATGGTCAAAGATACTGCGCATGCTAAACAACTCGATCTAGGTCAATTGGAATTTTGGTTCCAAACTAACTAATTTCACAAACATGATCCCAAGGGATTGGTTCTATAGCACGCATCGCAGGTATCATCCTGTTGGCCCTATTCCCACGACCAGTTTGAAGATGAAATATTTACTGAAAATGCCCAAGACTAGAATATGGTGGCATCCGGGAGAGCTGATCCTCGAGGAACTAGGTTTAGAGATATGAGCCATGAAGAACAAGCAACATTTCTAGAGTAGGCAGTTCAATAAATTAGCTGACACCTAGGAGGAGCAGTTTCATATGAATTGGATGAGGAAATAAGTGATCCTGAAGAAGACATTGAAGCTACGGGAACTCACTAGGAATCCCCAATACAAATCAGGGAAATTCCAGAAGATCAAGCTGCATGAGAAAGGGTACGTTGTTGCTTCATTAAACCGAGCTACTGATGAAACAGATGCGGGATGACCTGTATCTTTTCATAGGACCTACAGTTTCAAATGTTGTTCAAAATTTCCCAATGGATTCAAACGATACTAGGTCCACAGTTCCTGACAATGCCCATGGGTTAGGCAACCCTGAACCCGCAACATTGTTGATAGATCCTTCAGAAGAAGGGACAATTAAACCAAAGACAGGTCGGGTCTCGATAGATACACCAATGCCCAATCCCTTGAGCACCCTTATACATATTTGCAGTGACAACAAGAGTCTGGAACCTGCTTACAACACCTCGGTGCAAGTCCAAGAGGAAAAGGGTCTCGAGAAAACTGCCTCCCCTGAGCTCGAGGTCCAAGATAAGTAGGCCTTACAAAAAAAAATAGGGTTCGAAGGTGGCCTCGACACAAGGGAGTTTGAAAAATAGGAAGCAGAAGGGAGGTCGAGTGACGAAACTCCACAAAAATAAAGTGTCAATTCTAAGGCTGACAAGCAAGTAAGCGATAATCCTATACCCGATGCCTCCATTATGCCTAATATTGAAATCCCCGACGAACGAAAAATAAAGGACGGATCTGCAAAAAAGAGAAAACAAATTCGAGAGCCCACTCCTGAGAAAATATACACCGTGGGTAGCCTAAGAAACAACCTCACATGGGGATATCAACAGATACCAGAACTGGTAGACGAAGTAACAGACATCTATGCGATCTCCTACGATCAAAAGAGGAAGGTCATCATTCAAAGGACCGCAAAAAGGTGAAGGATCACTTTGAATCAATCCATCATGGTTACAACATAAGAGAACTTAATCAACACTGCAGACGCTCGCACGTCCGAACTGATCGGCTTAGGAAAATCCCCCTCAGATGTCACTTAGGATAGAGCCATGAGAGATAAAAAGGAACTAGCTAACACCCGAGAAGAGCTCGAACACCTGCGCCACTTGTTAAATAATATAAAGGAGCTACATAGACCACTATGTATCTGAAAGATGAGTTCAGTGGAGTTTATAACGAGTTCAAGAAGGAAAGGCACCTGTTAACCGAGAACATAGTTGAGTTCCAGGAGGATACTCTCATGGCACTCGTGACATGCAAAGAAATGGAGAGATGGAATGAAAAGGCACAAAAAGAAGTAGAGAGACTCAAATACATTTAGGCAGTTTAGCAGGGTCGAGAAAAGGGAAATTATGGCATTCAGCTAGTTGGAAAAAGTAGTCTTGACCCCATGAAGAAATCTGTCGAATACTGGGCAAAGATGACCTGGGGCCCACACCGAGAAATCCAAGAGAAATGGGCCAAGTGCCAGAAACACTGTGGTAAAATTAATAAAGTAATGAAAGATGTTGGTCTCCCCGAATTTGGCACCCCCGAGGAATTCCCTAACCTGAGCAATGTGTTCAAGACACACTCCATGGAAGACTCTCTTTGGGTTGAAGAGTGCACACAAGTCATCGATGTAATGCCAGGGCAAGTGCAACAACTCGCAAGACACCCAATCAGAGCTCGATCCATGCTACAACAGCTGAACTCCAGTTTGGTAAAATATCAGGTGCATGCAGTAGACATCAGGGGAGTATATGTTGCCCCTATGGAACAACATAGGTTCCCATGGGTTTAAACCTATGAAGATTTTTTTATCAGATGGTTTGACTATGAAAGAATTCACCCTTTTGAAGAGACATATCAGGTGGACTGTTAAAGAAACTATTGAATGACCATGCAACGTGGCAATTTTGTTTGGCTTGAACCATGTTTAGCCGTTAATTTTGGTTGAATTTTATATTATAAACAAAGACATCGACCGACTAGTTGGAGGTCGATGGTTGTTGTAAGAACTCTTTTTTTTGGGTGTTGATAATTATTTTGAGACTGTTGTGAATTGAGAAGTCCTTCTGGACCAAAGACAAGCTATTTTCATAAGATGTATGTGATTGGAGTTGGATAAGAATTACTTCCTTTCCTGTTCCATGAATGATGCAATAAATGAGTAAGAGCAATTAATTCTTTTGTCAAGTTATCTGGTGCAATGTCTTGATGTTCTTTGCTTTAATGATGAAGATAAATCATTGTGTTGTTATGTGATGAATGTTATGGTAGATGAATTATTTTTCTTACCATGATCTTGATTAGGTATGTGTTTTATTTTGTTAATTAGTTTTCTCAGACAATAGTTGGATGCTCATTTGGTTAATGTATTAGTACTAGGCCCTTTGGCATAGAATCACTGTCCGCATGTTTGAGCAATGGGTTATCCCAAGCTCGACCTCTTCCCACCAGTTAAAAAATTATGTCCTGTTATTTTTCAAGTTGGTTTATACTGGCTTGCATCTCTCATGCCATCCCCACCCAAGAGAAATACAGAAAAAGAACTGTCCTAGCTGAAGGAAGAGCCTTCACCAGAAAACAAAAATCCCATCGATATTCTAGCCATATCGGAAGATCTAGAGAACCATTCCACTCCAAACACTGCAGATTCTAATTGGGCCTCGGTGGTGGGTTTGGTTCCTATTGTTGATTCAGGGGATTTAGGTCCCATCAATAGAATTGGCACTAGAAGGAGGGCCGAGAATGAATGGTTGAATATATAAGTTATATAACATTTCAAACAACCTACAGATTCGTAACGGCCCACATTCATGGCTAGTCATATGATAGACAACCCACGTTTACCGAGTACTCCTAAAGCAGATAACTCACCCCATTCTGAGGAAGGACCTCTTCACCCTAAAATACCTTACGCCCTCCCTCACGAGGAAGTGAATCAATTCAGGAGAATTACTAGATCCTACACCCAATGAATCAACGCGTTTCCCTTCACCCCCATCCTCCCTCGAAGAAAACAACAAATAATATTAGTAGTCATCACTCTCGATGAATTTTTTGTACACTCCATCGAAGACTTAATAGATTTTTCGATTACCGAAATCCAAGAACCTCTTGATCTAATACCTGAGATGCCAGTCGACGACAACTCTGAACATAACAACTTTTTACAAGAAGAAGAGTTTGACTCCAACTCCAAATATATGGAAGGGAACAATGGTCATGGGGAGGAAAGAGAAGTTTCACTTCAAGAAAATCAACCTTGGTTGGTCGGAGACGTTGTGGCCATCCCGGGACGAGTACATAATCTTCCTCAGCACCCAGAAAAGCTTCTCCCTAAGTATGATCCTAAAACTTCAGGTTTTCCCGAAGATCACATCAAGAAATTCATACTTGCGATCAATCTTATGAACATTCAACATGAATACGTAGTATGCATACTTTTTCCATACATGTTTGAAAATTCGGCTTCCACGTGGTATTTTAATTTTCCAGTAAGATCCATAACCAGCTGGACTAAATTCCAAAAGGATTTTCTAGACAAATTTGCAGAAGAAACTACTACAGGAGCCCTGATGGTTGAGTTGTTCGCATCCACCATGACCCCAAAGGAGAGGGTCAAAGATTTCAATCAAAGATTCACGACCATCCTAAACAAATTTCAGCCCACGACGAAACCAACTCAAGAGTTGCAAATTGAGGTTTATGCCAACGCGCTCCCAGCTTCTATTTCCATGTTCATTAAAAGAGTCACCAAGAAAACCCTTGCAGATAATTTTGAAGAAGCCAAGAGGATAGAATTACAGATGAAAGGATGTAAAGAAGGCCAGGCTTCTCTAGTGAGAAAAGAAAGCCATCCCCTTCCTAGAAGAGGACTCCTTTTGACTAGACCGTTGGGGAAACTGGCTGAACAAACTCCCGACAAATGTAATGGAGATATAGAATATCTACAGAGCATGGTCAAGAAAATATTGAATGATATTATAGACATGAAAAAAATCACAGGGGAAGGAAACCAAGGCCAAATACCCTATAATCCTTTCTTTAAAATAAACCAGCTTTTCAAAGCAATTGAACCTCCCCCAGCCAACTTAAACATTGACCTAGGGAATGTCGTGTACGATTCTTTCTGTACTTACCACCAAGAGAAACACTCAAAAAGAGAATTCCCTCAATGGGTCCATGCCATGAATTTAATGGCCAATCATTTTCTGGATGAAGTCTCCCTGATCGAACAATCAAGCAGTTCGGCCATGAATAGTGTCGATCAGGAAGAAAATGACCCACCATGAGACACAACCATGCTGATATGGGATCCTAACGTGATCATGTCTTCAGGTGATCTGTTTGAGTCTCAAGAATAACCTGCAGAGGTATCGACAATATAGACACGTAGTAAGGGCCAACCCGACTCGAAAGATGGCGACACCACCCGGGGCCTTGCAAAGTAAGTTAACTCCCGACTGCTTGAAAATTCCTTTCGCCCCCAGTAAAAATCCTATAAGCATCCACACCCAATAATCTCCTAAACTAGAGTATAACATAGTCAAAGATTTGAAGAAGTTGAAAGCTAATATATCAGTTATGGATGTATGTAGAATTCCTCAGCAGAAAGACTTCCTATTGCAAGCTCTGAATTTGGTAGGAAACCCGACCAATGACGAGAGTTAGAGAAAGACTCTCCCCCCAACAGATCTGGAAAGCAAGCCAACCATAAACACCTACTCAGAAGGTAGGAAAGAAAGGCCTTTTGTACCACCCTTCCTTTTGACGTTTGAAGTCTTCAATAGGAATCTTCACAATTGTCTGGTCGATTCGTGGGCATCCTCTAATGTCATGCCCTTGGTCATGTGTAATAAATTAGGCATTGTCCCTCTCAAAAGTGATAAACATGTCATACAACTAGACAGAACCCAGTTCAAGGTCATCGGAGAGCTCAAATACATGATGATCAAGATAGCGATGCATCCTAATTTCGTGTAGGTGATTGACATCATTGTGGTGGATATCCCTGAGGCATATGGACTATTGTTGAGCTGAGATTGGTTTGAAAAATTGAACGGATATTTCAGTACCGACTGGGCACACCTTTGGTTTCCACTGAATGGATACAAGAACATGATCATAATTGATAGGGAAAGATATCTGAAACATACAGTCACTAATCTGGAAACCTCGAATGAACCAGCCTCTACCGACTTCCCCATATTGGGAAACTATTCTTGTGATTCTCACTTCGACAACTTTTCCCCTCTCCTATCCAATGTTCCACTTACTCAAAACTCCAAAATGATCTTTCAAGAAGAATCCCCGACGCCGATAGAAGATTCTCTCTTTTGTAAAAACCCCACGCAAAGACTTCTAGAGGAAAAGGTCGGAGAACAGAACATGAGCGAAGGGAGAGAAAGGATAAATTATCATTCACAAATTTGGACCCTCTATTTTGATGGATCTAAATTGCAAGAAGGGTTAGGAGATTGGTGCATACTCATCGATCAAAAGGGTAAACGTCATTTCCTATCCTATAGACTATAATTCAAGTGTACCAACAATACCGCCGAGTATGAAGCTCTAGTACAAGGGTTAAAGAAATCCATAGATTTGGGTATCAAGGAATTGAAGGGATTCTGAGATCATTGTTAGACAAGTAAGGAATACTATTCATTATAATTCTCCTCATCTTAAGAACTACCAACAAGAGGTGCATAGGCTAATAGAGTGCTTTGACGCTTTCAATATCACCACAATCCCAAGAGAAAAGAATGTTCTTGCTGACTCCTTGGCCACAACGGATTCCCATCTTTCACCTTTAGAAGATTATGAAGCCTCTCGATTCACTATGGAGATTCTCTACAAACCGTCGGTGCCGAACAATATTTCCAATTGGAAATTCTTTGAAGGTGACGAGCAAATCATAAACGTGTTGACCAACCAAAACAATTCCAAATACCTAGCCATAGATGATGAAGAATTCCAATAGCAAACAACTGAAACTAATCCCGAAATAGGACAAGATTTTGGAAAATTGAAAGCTCACAAAATCCTAAAGGGGATAGCTAATCTAGAGATTCTGTTTGATCTAAAGGATCTCTTTAAAGAACCCAAAAATGCAAAGACTGCTATCTCTTGCCCCCTCCATGAAACTATGAATCTTGGGACTCCAGAGAACCCAAAGAATGTAAATCTTGACAAAAATATATCTAAGGAAGAGAGGATGGCCTACCTCGGATTATTCATATAATACCAGGATGTTTTTGCATGGTCCTATAAGGATTTAAAAGCGTATGACACCTGCATTATTCAACACACTATCCCGTTGAAACCCAAAATGAAGCCTTTCCAACAGAAGCTCCGAAAGTATCATCCATCCTTGGAACCTCTCATGTATCAAGAGTTAAGGAATATTTTAGATGCGAAGATAATTTTCCAAGTTAGGCATTTTTCATGGGTAGAAAATCTTGTTCTAGTGAGGAAGAAGTAAGGAAAAATCCAACTATGCGTATATTTTCGAAACCTCAATAGAGCTTCAGAAAAGGAAAATTACCCCCTCCCTCCGATGGAACAACTCCTACAGACCGTGTTGGGATTAGAGATTTTCTCCCTGCTAGATGGTTTCTCAGGATACAACCAAGTGTTGGTTTCGAGGGAAGACCGATTAAAAACTACCTTCCAAACCAAATGGGGAACCTTCGCTTATAAGCACATGCCTTTCGACTTAATTAACGCAGGAGAAACCTTTCAAAGGGCCATGGACATGACTTTCCAGGGACTTACCAATAAGTGTGTGGTAGTTTATTTAGATGGCGTAATGGTGTATTCGAAGAATAGAGAAGAACACATCCAACACTTGACTCGGATTTTTGAGAGATGCAGGAAATACGGTATATCGTTGAACCCTAAGAAAAATATCTTCAATGTCGAGGAAGGTAAGTTGTTAGGTCATATTATATCCCGAGCGGGGATTTTCAAAGACCCCGTAAGGATTAAGGCCATAGCTCAACTCCCGCTACCCCATAACAAGAAGGCCACGTAGTCCTTTTTCAGGCAAATCAATTTTGTGAGGAAGTTCACTCTCGAATTCATCGAAATCATCAAACCCTTGAAAAAGATGATTCACAAGGATTTTGAATTCAAGTGGGTTGATGAACAGAAATACGCTTTCAACAATATCAAAGCCGCCATCTCCTTAGCCCCGGTGTTGCAAAGTCCCGATTTCAATAGGGACTTTAATCTGTATACTTCACCTCCGACCAATCGCTCGCCATGGTTTTGAACTAGAAAGATGATGACAAAAATGAATCCCCAGTGTCCTTTATGAGTGATAATCTTCAAGGATCTGAGCTCAATTATCTTTCCATAGATAAACAAGCCTACGCATTCTACAAGGAAATAAAACATTTCAGGTCCTACATTCTCAAAAATTACACTAAGGTGATTGTGTTGCACCCTGCGGTCCGATCCCTATTTACCCAACAAGAAATGGGGGAAAGGAGGGGGAACTAGATGGCAGTAGTCCAGGAATTTGATCTAGATATAAAACCTACCAAGATAGTAAAAGAACAAGGTCTGTGTAATCTCACAGTTGAAGCCTAGGATCAAGCAAATGAAGATTCTGGGTGGGAAAACGAAATGGCACTATGGTGCAAGGAAGTAGCATAGATCTCCCGCGAAACTCAACCCTAAGGAAAGGAGAGCCCTAAGATTCAAATCTGCACAGTATCGTCTTATAAATTCGGTACTCTTCCGGATCAACTATGATGGGGTATTATTGGGATGTCTTGAACGAGAAGATGCCAACAAGGTGTTGACGAAACTCCATGATGGTCCCGTCGGAGGACACTTTGCAGGGAACACCACCGCTCATAAAATTCTGAGAGCCGAATATTATTGGCCCACTTTGTTCAACGATGCTCATACTTATGCTAGGAATTGTAAGATTTGTAAAATAAGTGCTGGCAAGGAAAAAAGGGAAACAATCCCACTTCATCATGTGACTGTCTCTAGACCTTTTGAGAAGTGGGTGTTGGATATCATAGGATAAATTTCTCCTAGCTCTTCCAAACTGCACAAGTACATTCTTACTGCCACCAACTATTTCAAAACAATGGGCAGAGGCCATTCCTCTGACTCACGTAAATGAGAAAATAGTAATCCAATTTATAGAAGAATAACTGATCATGAGGTTTTGTGTTCCCTCTGTTCTAGTATTTGATAATGCAGCTTACTTGTCTTCTACCCTATTGATGGATTTTTCTCTGGACAAAGGAATCATAATCAAGTACTCTGCAAATTATTATCCTCAGGGAAACGATGTAGCAGAATCAACCAAGAAGAACCTGGTAAGGATACTAAAGAATATGGTTACAGACAACCAAAGAAATTGTCATAATCAACTTCATAATGCCCTGTGGGATGATAGGGTCATGCCAGAAGAATCCATAGGAAATTCCCCATACTTTTTGGTCTATGGACAGGAAGCCATCCTCCCGAACGAGATTTATCTGCCATCTCTCCAATTGGCCCAAGATTCTAATGAGGAACCCTCATTGGCCATGCAACAAAGGATCAACACTCTTCTCATGCTGGAATAAGAGAGAGAAAAGGATAAGTCAAAATTCTTGGCTCATCAACAAATAGTGAAAATATGGTTCGATAAGCATAAAGATAAGGAAAAGAACTTTGAAGTAGGAGATTTAGTCCTGAAGTGGGATAAGGCGAATGAACCCAAAGGGAAACATTCCAAGTTTAAGAACCTATGGCTTGGGCATTTCTAGGTGGTTGAGAAGATTGGGGTAGGTACTTATCAGTTCCAAAATCTGAGGGGGGAACCTGATGCCCTCCCAGTGAACGGTCAAGCCCTAAAACAATACTTTCAATAATAAAATAAAATAAAATAAATGGAAAAATAATAACTTCGGTTAATACGAATAAAATAAGTATCAAAGATATATGTTCAGAGGTTAGGTAATACCTCGAGGGAAAAGAAAGAGGAACATAGATTCTGTGTCCGCCCAGTAAATCACCATTTGTTGATTACTCAACACACCCTAACAGTTTTGTGACCATTTCCTTTTGGGTACCACCCTATATTTTACTTTTGACTGTTTTCTCCTTGGCATGAAACTGATCCTTTGCTTGTCTTATATGTTTCACATTTTAATTGATTAAAAGTTCACTTGAACACACAACAAAGAAGCATCTTAACTCTAAAATATTTAACAACTACTCAAGGAATTAGTGACCTAGAATTTTCCCCGACTCACAAGAGAAATTTGGCATCCGCGGAAGTTGATGGTGGTGAAAATCATTTGGGGAGTCAAAGTAGATGAGTGTCGACCCTCATCAGCATCGAATGATGAAATTATTCTTTCCTATGAATAAAATTCGGTAAGGATTTTGCCGAAGACCAGTTCGATCAGCTTCAACAGAAAGATGTAATAGTACGTTCTGCATGAAAGGAAGAGTAACACCCCTGACTACCTATGCCCGAAATGTTTTCAATGCCAAAAGATCATGAAGATGGAGGCCCACCGAGAAGTTGTGTACCTGAAATTTCCCTTGATCACCAACCCTATATCATTGGCATCGAAATTTTCATCAAGAGCCTATCAATGTAAGTACACACTCTGATAATAATCGATCCCCGATTCATTCACCGAGTGACGTGATGTGACAAGATGTGTTAACCCCGAAGTGTGATAGGTACATTGCATTTACGGCTCTCAGTTAATTCATGGATCATGCATTAGTTACTGACTTGTGCGCAAATCAAAAGGAACTGTTAAACTCGTCGATACGATGCATCTCCATCCGTGCCTCTGCCATCAACCAATCAGGATTTATCTGCAAAAATCTGATAGTGGTTTATTTTTTATTTGTGTTCATTACTCGTATTAACTAACTGATATGACTGATAGTATCTCCCAGTTATATTCCTTTCGATTCATTGTGTATGATCCCATTCTGTGCAACAAGAAGTTCAGAGTAGATAGGAGATCAAAGCTAACAGTCCGCAGGATGTGTCCAAATTCCAGTGAGTATTAAAACCGTTATCTTAGCCAACATTACAGGTATGGGTTCTCTTATGGGTTTTTCACTCCATTTTATATATTCTCACCCAACACTGCCCTACATGCAAGTTCAAATGACATTTTAAATTGCAGGAACAATGCCTCCGAAGAAGCCATCCACCAGGAAATCGTCAAGAGCCCCTAAGCTGCAAGAATGAGAAGTAGGATAAGGCTCCTCCCCATCAGTTGCAAGACAATTAGAATTCGTTCCCAATCCAGTATCCATAATTTAGAGAATCACCAAGGAGCCCTTTGTCCAGCCCCCAGCTTTCAGAGACACAGAGGCAAGTATTGGAGCCAAGATGGAATTTCCTCGTTGGGAAGAAGTTTTCAAGAAAATCAAGAAAGAATAACTCGTCGAATATACCTTGCATAGCAATCCTGAAATGAGGAATCTCGATGATGAGGTCCTCCCCAACATTCACAGGGATTATCTACACATGGTGGCAAGCCGATCTCCAGTATTTACTTACATTGACTCTTGAAGTGGATTATTTACCACACTTACACCCAAATTTTTTTTATTAATGATGATAATGGTGAGTGGGTCGAAGTCTTCCTGCCATTAGAGGTTTAGAGATACTATAAGCTCAAAGATTTCGAGCTAAAGCTGATCACCGAATTCATCTTAAGTTTCTATGCATCACACGATACCAGAAAAATCATGTCGTCTTGGTGGAGAGAAGACAAAAAATTCATGAACTGGACTATTGGCTAGTACCCAACGACCAATCTCATGGAACCATACATATACCTCATGGATTTACTTTGCAGGTTACATGGGGAAAAAGACTGTTCTCGATTTTCAGAGGCTTGGATGCCTCTGGCTTTTACAATATCCATTTTAGGTATAGGCTTCAATTGGGGTGCCATAATCTCCAAACAGTTGAGCACCTACATAATACAGGATCAGGATCCGGAGGAGGGAGATACCTCTGCCTTCTACATGGCCTCATATCTATTGGATGTGATCTGCGCCAGGAACGCTTTTGTTGGGACGAACCTGAATTGTCACCCTTCGGAGATGGTTGTGTTAAGCCCTAATATTGGCTCATTACCCCTTAATTGTGGCATATTACATTAGTAATTTTATTTTATTTATGTTGGCTTTATTCCATTAGTTTTAATTATACCTCCTAGTCTCCTATATATACCAAGGAGACATTTTCATTTGGAATCATCTTGTACTTGAAAATTTATGTGGGGTAAAAGGAGGTTGCCCCCTCGAAGAGGCATATTATATGAAATTATCTCTTTTTCAAGGCGTTGAGTACTTATTCTGAGTTTTTTATATGCTATATTGATATTTGGTTCTTAACATATGGTATCAGAGCTCAAGGTCTTGGGGTTTCGCTGCTACATCTGAGACACCTTGGAATTTTCACTTTAAATTTTTTTCTACAATGTTTCATAAGGAACTACTTGGAGGATATTTAGTATACGGATCAAGGTACGTTGGGTTAAAATTTCATCTCCCGAGGCCTTATAATTTCAGAGATACAACATGTGCAATATAGGGTTATGGAATCATCCTAAACTGAGTCATTGCGAAATTTTCACTATAATTTTTTTTTTGTAATGTTCCAGACCCTAAATGCCTTAGGATATTCACAAAAATTAGTAAGGTATATTTGTTAAAAAGGTAAGCTTCTGAGTCATCTTACATTGGTATATACACCCTGTGGAAGATAGGGTATCTGACTAGTCCTATTGACTAGTCTCAAGAAGGTGTTCCAGGTAAAACAATCATAACTTCTTCCTAGAGTATCAAAATTGAGTGAGACTAGTTTCATTGGATAGTGGACTGTCTTTAGTATTTCTGGTACATGTTTCAGAATTTTATATTAATTATTTTGTGCAGGGCATGCTATACAAGTGAGATCTCTTGGAAAGGCCAAAAATCAGCAAATTGTGGGGAAGTTACCGCAAATTCCACTTGGCACATCCAATTTTGATCAAACCTATGGAATTGTAGAGAAGAAATATCAGTGAACTACATAAAAGAGAGTTTCATACCCAGAAGGGCCTAAACTTCGGATATAGAACATAATAAATATTGTCTAGCAGAACCACCTTAAAATCAAGGTTCAAAAGTGATACTTGGCCAACATGCCACCCAAAAAGGGAACTTCTACACCAAATAAGACTCCAGACAATCCTAATTGGACTCTTGATGAATGTGAAGAAATGCGTAGGGACATAAATGATTTACAAAAGAATATAGTAACAAAATATGAATTACAAGAGATGGAAGCTAAGTTGGAGGCAAACATGGATGGTTTAAAAGAGGAGATCATGGAAGTATTGAAACATTTTGTAACAGAGAAGACACCTAAAAGTGAAAATGAATCCCATGAAATTCATGATGAGGACACAAGGAAGGTGAATCAAGAATGGAGAAACTCCAACTTTGGGTTGAAGACCAACCACATTCCTAAGATCGATATGAGGAAGTTTGATGGCAAGGACCCAATCACATGGATACTTCAGATGGAGAAATTCTTTGATCTACATAATGTGCCACATACAAAAAAGGTATGAATTTCTTCTTTATATTTAGAACCCAATCAATTTGTATGGTATTGATTGCTTTATTCTTGCAAATCACTCGTCACTTGACAATTCACAGAAGAAATGATAGAACACTATGAGGATACAAGGAACAATACCTTCTTTAGCCAATTGATAAATCTCAAGCAAAAGGGTTCAGTTACCGAGCACATTGAGAACTTCCAAATATTGAATATAAAGATAACAGATATTCTAGATGAGCACTTTATTGATGCATTCATAGGAACTTTAAAGGATAACATTTAACATGAGGTTTGCCTTTGGGAACCCAAATCATTGGAGAATGCATGTAAGGTGGCAAGAAATGTTGAAAGTAAAAATATGGCTATGGATACTAGAAGGACCAATCCTAACATCTATAGAGAGAACAATGCTCCTTCTTCTAAAACACCTCAACCTA
>ML777769.1:506233-568726 GCA_009831015.1 Picea engelmannii | reverse complement strand
ACATAAAATGTGTCTCTCACTGTGTAGTTGCCTAACTTCATCTCTAAGTTTGGAACTCTGTCTAGACACTCCATTGTGTGGCCATCTGCTACCGCAACATCAAACCCCTCAAACTCCTCTGTCTGAAGTGCCCGTCTCGATACGAGTGAAGCGTTGATGAAGTTGTGGGTGGCCCCACCATATATCACGGTGATTGTCTATTTCCCCTAAATAATCCCTCTGATACAGAGGGTATCATACCTGGGAACACCAAAAAGGGTCATTATGACTCCTCCCTTTGTTGGTTTCCTCCTGTTAGTCTACTCTGGTAGTTGTGGGACTACTGGAGGATGGGCTCCTGTCAGTGTCGGTGATCTGCGGGGAGGATGCTCCTCTGCTGGTGTTGACTCCTCCTCTGAACTAGTGAATCCATTGTCCTGCTCCTTCTCACTATCCACGTTGGCTGCTACTACCTCAATATAATGAATCTCTCCCTTGCCCATGCACCTGTGGCTTGGGACCCAAGGCTCTCTGCAACTAAAGCAAAGCTTCTTCCTCATAATCTCTCGCCTAGTATCATCATCCAACTTATCCTTGCCCTTCCATTCTCTCTGGAATGGCTTCCTATCTCGATCCCTCTAGGGCAGAAATGGTTTGGAGAAAGTTTTATTCTTTGGCACTGAGTCTGCCAGATCTTGAGTGTGAAGGATGGCATCCTGCAAAGTGGGAGGCCTATATGCCTTCACCCATACTCTCAAAGGCTCTTTGAGTCCTTCTGTGAATAGCATGATTAGCCTGGGCTCTGATATATCTGTCACTGCCATGGCTACCCACTGAAACTCTGTGATGAACGCCTCTGTTGTGCCAATTTTTCTAAACTGGGCTAGATCCCTGAAGTGTATATCAGGATCCTTCCTGTCAAATCTTTCCATGAGCCTATTTGTAAACTCCCTATAGGAGGTGATGCAACTGTGACCCAATGTCACCAGTCCATGATACCACCACTCGTGTGCCTCACCCTCCAAGTGTAAGGTCGCGAAACTGATGGCCTCTGTCTCAGTCATTTTTTTGAGCTTGTAATACATGTTTAGCTTCTATACCCAAGCTCTGGCAGTGTATTTGGATGATCTGTCAAAAGAAGGGATGGTGATTTTCCCAACTTTTTGTATTAAATCGAGGTTATGCCCTTGCTGCTGTTGTGGTCCTCCCCTCTGTGGCTCTCTGGGGAAGTTCCTAAGTCTAAGTCCACAGTACTCGACTAAGGTCATGTCCTGATGGAATTCATGAACCAATGTTGCGTACTCCCTCCTATACTCTGCAATGTCGTCAGCATGAGTGGGTGGCCTTTGAGCTATCAGTGGCGGTGCTGCTACTGGGGGTGCCCTCTGGAAACAGGGAAACAAGGGTATGGGAATCCTACTTGCAGAGGTGTATGTGCAAGAGGGTGACTGGGGTCTACAGCCTATTCTCGAGTTCCTCTGTGTTGCATGTGGGACTTGTGTATCTTGGGTTCCCACTCTAGCCAATCTATCAACCACCTGTGCCAAGGACCGAGACATGGTCCGTTGACTAGCTAACATATCATTGATAACCTGCATGAAAGATGCCTCTGGATCTACAGGGGCCTTTCCACTTCCCTCTGGTCACTCATATATGTCTCCTAGCATCCTCTCTACCTCATGCTTAGCCTCACGCTCTACCCTTCTCTCTGCTTCTCTGTGTGCCTCTTCCTCTTCCTCTGAGCTAGGAGGAAAAAGGGGAAAATTAGGCCTATGCCTTCTTTCCTGATGCCTGTTGTAAGTGACATATTCATCACCTACGTGTTCACATCCCTCTGGGTCTTCTGTTGCACTCATTGTCTTTAGTCACAGGCTGGCAGGACTAAAGCTCTAATACCACTGTAATGTTCCTGACTTGGCTAGTCTAGGGAACAATGCTAATGTGTGTGTAGGATCAAAGGTTTACAACATATAAATGATCATACAAATAATAAACGTGACAAAGGACTGCAAAGTTGTATTATGATATCTATGTGGATTACAAAATGGCCAAATGTGGCTGAATAAACTGACAATACTCGACTAGATCAATAGACAAAGGATCTTATCCAGAATACAAATAAGCAACTGTGGCTGAATAAAATAACAACACTCGGCTAGATCAAAAGACAAAAGGATCTTAGCCGAAATACAAATAAGTACCTAAAAGATAATACCCGGAATATGGGAGCACTGTGGAATCAATGAAGAATGATGGAAGACCTGGATGATCTTCCCGGTGACTAGGGTGTGTCTGTCAACACCGAAATCATCCAACTGGTGTCTTCCTCCTGGAATACACTGAACTATCTCTCCTAAGATGCACCTCTTCTTCTCAATGACAAGTCATAATATGCATAATGATGAATTAGGTTGCTGACCCTTCCTTTATAGCTTTCCAAAACCCTAA
Source organism: Picea engelmannii (assembly GCA_009831015.1). Taxonomy (NCBI): domain Eukaryota; kingdom Viridiplantae; phylum Streptophyta; class Pinopsida; order Pinales; family Pinaceae; genus Picea; species Picea engelmannii. The sequence continues at coordinate 566,299 of ML777769.1, read as the reverse complement.
ATCATGTTGAAACCCTAATTCATTGTTGACTTCCAAAACCCTAAATCACTACTGAAACCCTAATTCACTGTCGACTTCTATTTGACTTCTATTTTTAGCTCATAATGACTTAAAAGTGCTTTTAACCCTTTTTAGCTCAATGTCACTTTCTGAATAGAACACTTGTGACTGGAGTGACCTCTAGTAACCCTTTTTACCTCTCTTTGGCCCTGGATATAGTCTAATGGGGCGATTTAGACCATTAAACCTCCTCTCTGGAGCTCCTATTTGGAAAGGGACATTACACAAATGGACATTGGATGAGTGAGATATCGGGTTCTGTTCGATTTGCCAAACAGGCAAAAAAAAGGATGTTGATTGTACAGTCCATATAGGCTAATGTGGAAGGGGTACGGCCTCACAAGTGGCAGATGATGTGTCAATGCCGAGTTGGCATATGTTGACGTGGAAAGTTTTGTTTTGACAAATGTGGGTGAATAGATTTGAGACACGTGGCATTTATAAGCCAATTGGGTGGTGCCATGTGGCCCAGACATGGGTTTCCACGTGGCACCATGTTAAGTTTGGGTGTTAAAAGTTTATGGAGCCCATGGGGATCGAACCCCGGACCTCCACCAAAGACAAAGCACTTTGGCAATGGCCACCCAACCGGTACGCCACATAGTGTTACTTACTCAATTTATTTATATTTGCATTGTTTTATGGTTGGCATGGGGATCAGGGTTGGGGCTTAGCCCCAGCCCACAGTTATATGTGTCATATCCCATATGACCCTTTCCACATATATGCACACATTTTTTTTTAAATGGTTTCCCACCCATGCTCCTAGACACGTGTCAAGCCCTCAAGAAACATGCAAACGTAGCCCTTTTATGCACGGGAAACGTGGCCACATGGCCCCCATGCACCCAACACCTCCGTGTTTTGGGGGCTTAGTTCCCTAAATGTTCTACAATTTGGCATGTTTTTTGGGCATGTACATCTGTGTTGGGTTTAGGCACAAGAAATTCCCAGAACCCAGGTTACTCACACAGAAGTGCGTTTTGGTGAACCAGAGACAACAAGCTTGAAGGAGGAAAATGGCAGGAGGCCTAACTTCTTCAGTTTTGGGCCAAATGAGGTGCCAAAAAAGCCTAGATAGGGGGTTTTGGATGTTTTGAATCCATTGGCATAGTTTTCAAAGCCATTTGGAGACTTCTTTTTTAGGTTTTTCTACCTTTAATTTTCAGGAGCTCCAGGGAGCTTAGGGCCACCATTGAAGGAGGCCATGCTCAGATGAGACCAAGTCTATTTTCTGTGACTGAATAGTCATTTTTGACTAATTGTTATGCTCTGAACACATTGGGATAGGTTTCAGATCCATTTGAGGACTTTTACAGGTTTTTTTCCCACAAGGAAGCTCAGGGAAGCTCAAGGCCACATGTAGAAGAGGTCATGCCCAGATGAGCCATGGTCCGTTTTCAGATATATAATAGTCATTTTTGGGGTTTTTATGTATTATGAACCCAATGGTACAGTTAGTAAATCCATTGGAGTTGAGAATAATATTGTAAAAGAATCTTTGACAAACTAATCCCAGAGAGCCTAGTCCATTGATGGAGGCTCAAGGAGATGTAGCCCAGTTGGGGGTGAACTCCTTTATCATCTTGTTATTGTTGTGAGTTTGTTGGTTTATTTGTTGCAATTTATGTTTGTTTTGTATTTATCTAAACCACATATTTAAACTTTCAAATACCTCACACATAAACACCTAAAATATGCATAAACTTGACACATACTTTCTCTTGCACAACTATGACATTGAGCAAGGCACTGAAGTTTATATTTTAATGGAGTAGAGGGTGCTTGCATAGAAAAACAAGTTAGCCCCCTATTTTTAGATCAGGTGGTATCAGAGCATAGTTTTTCTATTGGTATTTGTGCAAGTTTTGTGTTGAAGTTTGATATCTTGCAAGGATGGAGGAAGCTTCAAACATTGATAGTTCTCATACCTCTTCATTAACCAAGTTATTTGACAAAGATATGTTGAAGGCATTTGTAACCATGAGATATATGGTCCAAGAGTTGCGGGAAGATAGAGAAGAGAGCATTCTCCTTCAAGAGCAGTTAATGGCCATGAAGGAGGAGAAGCACCAGCTTCTTGAAAAGTTGTATGAGATGGAGACTCAACTCCATGAGGCAAAGGAAACCCTTACCAAGTACATGCATGAACATGAGGTATGTAATGCTAGTTTTTCTTTAAATTCCTCTCAAGATTAATGCTTTCATGTTTTTGAAAATGACACTAGAGGAATAGGGTCCAAGTTATTGTTAAAAATGGGCTATGAAGGTAGAGGGTTAGGAAAGCATGCACACGACATTGTTGAGCCTATTGTTGTTGAGGAGAGGCCCAAGTATAGGGGTCTTGGATATGAATAGAAATATGGAGCATATTCCAAAGTTGAGGAGACAAGGGAAAAAGTTCCAAGAAGAACTTTTGTTGCAAGTTCAATCCATCAAGAATGCAAAGTATGTGTTCAAGATGAATGCAAATGTTGGAAACAAGAGAGTTGTGACAACCATGAATACAAGAACATCTTTGTTGGTCTTCAAAAGAGAGCTGGTAACTCTTCCAAATCACCTCCTCAAGAAGGCGATAAAGGTGAATGTTCAAGGACTTTTGTTGCAAGTTCAATCCCTCAAGCATGAAAAGTGTGTGTTCAAGATGAGTTCACATGTGTGAAACAAAAGAGTTGTAATAGCCATGAGGATGAGAATATATTTGTTGGTCTTCAAAAGAGAGCTAGTAACTCTTCAAATTCACCTCCTCAAGAAGGCAATAAAGGTGAATGTTCAAGGACTTTTGTTGCAAGTTCAATCCCTCAAGCATGAAAAGTATGTGTTCAAGATCAATGCAAATGTATGAAACACGAAAGTTGTGACGGCCATGAAGACAAAAACATCTTTGTTGGTCTTCAAAAGAGAGCTAGTAACTCTTCAAATTCACCTCCTCAAGAAGCCGATACAGGTGAATGTTCAAAGTATATTTCTTCCTATAACTCGATTTCTTTTGATTATGTTAAGCATGGTAAATTTTCATGTAAAAATGGAAGAAAAAGTCCATGTACATATTGTGGTTTAGATAACCATCATGTTTCAAGATGTTGGAAAAGATTGACCACATTCAGGAAACTTTCCAAGCAAAGGCAACTTGAAAAGAGGATGCAAAAGGTTTGCACTCACTGTCAGAAGAGGGGTGATATCATTGACCAATGTTGGACATTGCATCCAACCACTCATCCATGGCACAAGAAGAGGATGGATAAAGAGACTGGCAAGAATGGAAGAGGAGATTCCATCATTGATGTGGGTCAAGATGATTCACAAGAAGACGATTTTCAGCAGAAAAAGTCACCATTGAATTGGCTTGGTAAGAAATGGTTAGATTTCTTGAGCAAGTAAGGCTTGAATTTCTTTGTTTGTAGATGCACATTTCAGCCTTATGTATGGATTTCTGTTGAAGTATGACAAGTTGCAACAGTTTATCACAACTTGTATGATGCAAGTTTGCATGTGAATGCAATTCATTTGAAGGCATTCTTTTTGTTGCACAACTTCGCCAGGTTGATGTAAAAGATGGGTATGATGCTCACTTGTTGCAGCCATTTTTATCTTTTCATTTTAGCTCTTATGTACCCACATGTTTTTGGGTTTATGTACTTATGTTTGTACTTGAAAGACAGTTGAAGAGCTATGCACATGCATGTGATTTTGTATGTGTAAAAAGTGAACTTGATGATAGTTTCACTATGAGTGACTCATGATTGTAACATGGTTGTGTATAATGAATTTCGACTTGTCATTGGGAATGTCTATATGTTTCAAATGAGTCTCGACTTATGTCAATATTGTCTTGATGACTATGTTGTGTCGATCATGTTTTTCGACTTATGTTTAGTCGATGGTGTTTGTCAGCTTGTAAGTTGATTTTGAGTACACCAAGATGCAGGAAAACGCCATGTGCTTTGATGAAGTACAAGATGCGACTATTTTCTTGACGAGAAAAAAGACTTTGTTGGCATCATTTTCAGTCTTGTATAAAGTTTGTTTTCAAGATTGATGGTTTTCTTGGTTTGTGACAAGATGTCGCAAGAAAGTATTTTGCAGCCATTGTAGAGAAGAATGTGTTGATGCCAAAGAGTTAACAAGAGGGACTTGATTCTCAGTGGGAAGGATGTCTGTCTTCCAAGCACAAGGAGAACAGTTGGTCAGCAATAGCCAGAGGGCAATGGTTGAGGGACATAGCCAGTTGCAGTGCAAGGCATGTCAAGGCATCCAGATGATTGTCAAAAATAATTTTCAAGTAGAATCAGTTGATAGAACTTGGAATGAGAAGAGTATTGAAGCTTGGGAAGATAATCATCAGCTGTTGTGGGTCCAAAAGCCTTTCAGTGGGAAGGTGTGATCAGAATTTGGACCAGGGGTCAATTTTTAGCCCCAAAATTAAAGTGTTTAGAATTGCCTCAAAACAAACAGGTACATAGCCCTAGTCGTCATGAACCCAACACACTTTGAACGGGGTCAAACAGACATCGGATGAGTGATATATCGCGTTCTGTTCGATTTGCCAAACAGGCAAAAAAAAGATGTTGACTGTACAGTCCATATAGTCAGTATAGGCTAATGTGGCAGGGGTACGGCCTCACACATGGTAGATGATGTGTCAATGCTGAGTTGGCATATGTTGACGTGGCAAGTTTTGATTTGACAGATGTGGGCGAATAGATTTGAGACACGTAGCATTTTTAAGCCAATTGGGTGGTGCCACATGGCCCAGACATGGGTTGCCACGTTGCACCATGTTAAGTTTGGGTGTTAAACTTTTATGGAGCTTGTGGGGATCGAACTCCAAACCTCCACCACAGACCAAGCACTTTGGCAATGGCCTCACAACCGGCGCGCCACATAGTGTTACTTAACACTTATGCGTTGTTCAATTTATTTAAATTCGCATTGTTTTAAGGTTGGCATGGGGGTCCGAGCTAGGGCTTAGCCCTAGCCCGCGGTTATATGTGCCATACCCCATATGAACCTTGCCACATATATGCGTGCATTTTTTTTTTAAATGGTTTCCCACCCACATGCCTGAACATGTGTCAAACCCTCAAGCAACATGGAAACGTAGCCCTTTTATGCGCGGGAAACATGGCCACATGCCCCCCATGCACCCAACACCTACGCGTTTTGGGGGCTTAGTTCCCTAACTGTTCTAAAATTTGGTGGGTTTTTCAGGCATGCGCATGTGTGCTGGGTTTAGGTATGAGAAACACCCAGAAACCATGTTACTCACACAGGAGTGTGTTTGGGGGGACCACAAACAACAAGCTTGAAGGAGGAAAATGGTAGGAGGCCTAACTTCTTCAGTTTTTGGCCAAATGAGGTGCCGAAAAAGCCCAAATAGGGGTTTTTGGATGTTCTGAATCCATTGGCATAGTTTTAAAATCCATTTGGAGACTTATTTTGTAGTTTTTTCTACCTTTAAGTTTCAGGAGCTCTAAGGAGCTTAGGGCGACCATTGAAGGAGGCCATGCTCAGATGAGACCAAGTCTATTTTCTGTGACTGAATAGTCATTTTTGACTAATTGTTATGATCTGAACACATTGGGATAGGTTTCAGATCCATTTGAGTACTTTTACAGGTGTTTTTTCCACACGAAATCTCAGGGAAGCTCAAGGCCACATGTAGAAGAGGTCACGCACAGATGAGCCATGGTCCGTTTTCAGAGATCAAATTTTCTTTTTTGGGGTTTTTATGTATTAGGAACCCAATGGTACATTTAATAAATCCATTGGAGTTTAAAAGAAGCTTGTAAAAGAATCTTTGACAAACTAATCCCAGAGAGCCTAGTCCATTGATGGAGGCTCAATGAGATGTAGCCCAGTTGGGGGTGAACTCCTTTATCATATTGTTATTGCTGTGAGTTTGCTGGTTTATTTTCTATAGGTTATATTTTTTGTGTATTTATCTAAACCACATATTTAACCTTTTAAAGACCTCACACATAAACACCTAAAAGATGCATAATTTTGACACATACTTTCTCTTGCACAACTATGACATTGAGCAAGGTCCTGAAGTTTATATTTTAATGGAGTAGAGGGTGCTTACATAGAAAAACAAGTTAGCCCCCTATTTTTAGATCAGTTGGGAGGATCTTTCCATGGATTTCATCACAGGGTTACTGAAGTCTAAAGGAAAGAGTGCCATCATGGTGATTGTTGATAGATTGCCTAAGTATGCACACTTTTGTGCACTCTCTCATCCCTTCAAAGCTAGTACAATTTCCACTGCATTCATGGAGATAGTTCAAAATCTACATGACAGCCTAAAGATTATTGTAAGTGACAAAGATCCCATATTCATTGGACTTTTGGGACATAATTATTTTCTTGTTTGGGTACTCAATTGGCTCATAGCTCATCCTATCATCCTCAATCTGATGGACAAACCGAGATAGTGGACAAATGTCTGAAAGGCTACCTTCGTTTCTTTGTCTCTGATAAACAAACACAATGGTTCAAATCATTACCCTTGGAAGAATGGTGGTATAACACTTCCTTTCATACTGCAACAAAAATGACACCATTTATGGCACTCTATGGATACCACCCTCCTTCCATCACTTCTTCTCTAAAAGAAAAATCTAAGGTTCAAGCAGTGGAATATCACATTGAGCATCAACAACAAGTTCTCCAAATCTTAAAGGACAACATGACCATGACACATAATTGCATGAAACAATAAGCATATCAACATCGTAGTGAAAGAAGTTTTGAAGTAGGGGATTGGGTGTTTTTAAGACTACAACCATACAAACAGATGTCCCTGAAGCAAGCCAAGAAGGATAATAAATTATCACCAATGTATTATGGCCCTTATAAGATGTTGCAAAAGATTGGTACTATGGCATACAAATTGGAGTTGCCCTCATCTTCACTTGTACACCCAGTTTTCCATGTTTCATGCTTAAAGAAGGTTATAGGCGACAAGATCCTAGTTCAAACTATATTTCCAGAACTAGACGAGGAATAAAAAATCATATTGGAGCCTGAATCCATCATTGACACAAGAATTCTCCAACTAAGGAATAGATCCATTTCAGAGTATCTCATTAAATGGAGGAAACTACCGGCTGAAGATTCCACTTGGGAAGATGAGTATTTTATACAGAAGCATCCAGAGTTACTCAAGCGTTGTGGATAACACTTGTATCAAGGGGAGGGGCATGTCAAGCCCTAATATTGGCTCATCACCCCTTAATTGGGGCATATTACATTAGTAATGTTATTTTATTTATGTCGTATTTATTCCATTAGTTGTAATTATACCTCCTAGTCTCCTATATATAACAAGCAGACATTTTCATTTGGAATCATCTTGTACTTGAACATTTATGTGGGGTAAAAGGAGGTTGCCCCCTCAAAGAGGCTTATTATCTGAAATTATCTCTTTTTCAAGGCGTTGAGTACTTATTCTAAGGTTTTTCTATGCTATATTGATATTTGGTTCTTAACAGGTTTTCCATGTATACTTCAACATCTTATGGGAAAATAAGTACAAAAAATCCTATGTTGTTATCTGTGATCAATTTATTGCATGCATTTACTCCTTGCTCTTCAGAAGAGAATGCCCTAGATTGTCAGATGAAGCAAATAAGTTCATAGCCAAAATTGGCCACTGGTATTTGGAAGAACGTGAAACCTACATCAGGGTTTTCGGTGCCACAGGGGTACCCATTTATGTTCCCGACCGGCTAGTGTTAAGGGAAATTTTGTATCAAACCATCCTGCAAGGATACAATGCAAATTTAGTAAAATACAAAAGAGGGCTTTCATACCGTATGGGTTTCATATCGGATTTTTCATGGTCAAAGATATCGTGCATGCTAAACAACTCGGTCTAGGTCAATTGGAATTTTGGTTCCAAACTGGCCAATTTCGCAAACACAATCCCAAGGGATTGGTTCTACAACATGCGTCACAAATATCATCTTGTTTTCCCTATTCCCATGACCAGTTCGAAGATAAAATATTTATTGAAAACGCTCAAGACTGGAATATGGTGGCATCCAGGAGAGATGATCCTTGAGGAACTAGGTTTAGAGCTATGATCCATGAAGAATAGGAAACATTTCTAGAGCATGCAGTTCAATAAATTAGTCAAAACTCGGGAGGAGCAATTGCATATGAATTGGATGAGGAAATAAGTGATCCTGAAGAAGACATTGAAGTTGCAAGAACTCACCAGGAATCCCTGGTACAAATTAGGGATCTTCTGGAAGATCAAGATGCATGAGAAAGAAGTACGTTGTTGCTTCAACAAACCAAGTTGTTGATGAAACAGATGCAGGATGACCCGTATCTTTTCATGGGACCTGCAGTTTCAACTGCTGTTCAAAATGTCCCAATGGAGTCGAATGATCCTGGGTCCACAGTTCCCCACAACACCCATGGTTTAGGTAACCCTGAACACACAACATATTTGATTGATCCTTCAGAAGAAGGGACAATTCAACCAGAGACAGGTCGGGTCTCGATAGAGACACCAATGCCCAATCCCTTGATCACCCTTATACATATTTATAGTGATGACGAGAGTCCGAAAATTTCTCACAACACCCCGATGGGAGTCTAAGAGGAAAAGGGTCTCGAGAAAACTGCCTCCCCTGGGCCTGAGGTCCAAGACAAGCAGGCCTTACAAAAAGAGATAGGATCTGAAGGTGGCCTCGACACAAGCAAGTCTGAAAAACAGGAAGAAGAAGGGAGGTCAAGTGATGAAACTCCACAAAAAGAAAGCGACAGTTCTAAGGCTGACAAGCAATTAAGCAATAATCTTGTACTTGATGCTTCCATTATGCCCAATATTCAAATCCCCGACCAACGACAAATAGAGGTCGAATCTGTAAAATAGAGTGAAGAAATTTGAGAGCCCACTCCTGAGAAAATATACACCATGGGTAGCCTAAGAAACAACCTCACATGGGGAGATCAACAAATACCAGAACTGGTAGATGAAGTAGCAGACATCTATGCAATCTCCAACGATCAAAAGAGGAAGGCTATCGTTCAATGGACCATGGAAAGGTGAAGGATCACTTTGGATCAATCCATCGTGGTTACCACAGAAGAGAAATTAATCAGCACTGTAGACGCTCGCACATCCAAACTAATCAATGTAGGAAAATCCCTCTCGGATGTCACTCAGGATAGATCCAGGAGAGATGAAAAGGAACTAGCCAACACCCGGGAAGAGCTCGAACACCTGTGCCATCTTGTTAAATAATATAAAGGCGCTACACAAACCACCGTGTATCTGAAGGATGAGTTCAGTAGATTTCATAACGAGTTCAAGAAGGAAAGGCACCTGTTAACCGAGAACATAGTCGAGTTCCAGGAGGATACTCTCATGGCACTCGCGACATGCAAAGAAATGGAGAGATGGAACAAAAAGGAACAACAAGTCATAGAGAGACTCGAATACATTGAGGCAGTTTAGCAGGGTTGAGAAAAGGAAAATCATGGCATTCAGCTAGTTGGAAAAAGTAGTCTCAACTGCATGAAGAAACATGTCAAATTCTAGGCAAAGATGACCTAGGACCCACACCGAAAAATCCAAGAGCAATGGGCCAAGTGCCAGAAACAATCGGGTAAAATTAATGAAGTAATGAAAGATGTCGGTCTCCCCAAATTCGGCACCCATACAAAATTCACTAACCTGAGAAATGTGTTCAAGACACACTCCATGCAAGAATCTCTTTGGGTCGAAGAGTGTGCAAAAGTTACTGATGCAATGCCAGGTCAAGTGAAACAACTCGCAGGACACCTGATCAGAGCTCGAGCCATGCTACAACAGTTGAACTCCAGTTTGGTAAAATACTAGGTGCATGCAGTAGACATCAGGGGAGTATATGCTGCCCCTATGGAAAAAAACACATTCCCATGAGCTCAAACCTGTGAATCTTTTTTTATCATATGGTCTGAATACAAAAGAAGTCACCTTTTTGAAGAGACATTTTGGGTGGACTGTTAAAGAAACCGTTGAATGAACATGCCACGTGGCAATTTTGTTTGGCTTGAACCATGTTTATCCGTTAATTTCGGTTGAATTTTATATTATAAATAGAGACATCGATCGGCTAGTCGGAGGTCGATGGTTGTTATAAGAACTCTTTTTTTTGGTTGTTTATAATTATTTTGAGACTGCTTTGAATTGAGAAGTCCTTCTGGACCAAAGACAAGCTATTTTCATCAGATGTATGTGATTGGAGTTGGAGAAGAATTACTTCCTTTCCTGTTCCATGAATGATGCAGTAAATGAGTAAGAGAAATTAATTCTGTTGGCAAGTTATCTGGTGCAATGTATTGATGTTCTTTGCTTTAATGATGAAGATAAATCGTTGTGTTGTTATGTGATGAATGTTATGGTAGATGAATTATTTTTCTTACCATGATCTTTATTACATATGTGTTTTCTTCTTCTAATTAGTTTTCTCAGACAATAGTTGGATGCTCATTTGGTTAATGTATTAGTATTAGTCCCTATGGCATAGAATCACTGTCTACATGTTTGAGCAATGGGTTATCCCAAGCTCGACCTCTTCCCACCAGTTAAAAACTTATGTCCTATTATTTGTCAAGTTGGTTTATACTGTTTTGCATCTCTCATACTAGCCCCACCCAAGATAAACACAGAAAATGAAATGTCCTAGCTGAAGGAAGATCCTTCAACAGAAAACACAAAGCCCATCGATAGTCTGGCTAGATCGCAGGATCTGGAGAACCATTCGACTCCAAACGCTGCAGAGTCTAATTGGGCCTCGGTAGTGGGTTTCGTTCCTACTGTTGAGTCAGGGGATTTAGGTACCATCAACACTACCATAGACTTGCGTAACTTCAGATGTATCAATGAGTACCTACAATAAACCTTATAAAATAATAAATATTCAATGTGCTCAATAGGATACCCTTTCTCTCTTATTTATACTCTCCAAGTAGATTCCTCTAGGGGTTACCTTCTAACCAACTTAACCCAACTTCCTTCTTTTAGGTATAACCCACTTCTAACCACTTGTGCAGTTATAATCACTTTATCCACAAATAGTAAACACACTACTTCTAGTTGCAACTAATTTATTTTCAATTATTTTCTTAACTTATGATTAAATCCTAGTTACAACCACTTTGACTAGTAAACGTCTTCTAGGAGATTCTAGAATAAGTTGACTCCTTTGACCTTCTAGGGGCTTCTATATAACTCACGAGGGTTCTCCAACTTCACAAGGCCATAACTCTCTAACAGTGAGGATTTATGTGGCGCTCCACATATCATCAGAAATGGCATGAGATATATTATCCATCTAGAATAGTCTTACCTAAAAATACACCGATCTTCATACATTTATACCTCAAAAAATATTGATTACCTTAACCATACTTTTGGATCTAGTGTAATTTTCTATCAAACATGATTCAAGGGTTGACATTAATGACAACCAACCCAATTAATAAAAAATACCCCCCTTTGGAATTGATGGCAACACTTTGATGGAACAATGAACTCATATCACTCATTCTACCCCTATGAAAATCTCTCTCCATAGAATCATGCCTCTATGATATCTCTCCAAGCATATAACTCTCTATCCATGCATCTGAGAAAAATATCCCCCTTTAACATCAATGGAAAATGTAACTTCTTGTTGGGGTTTCTCCCTTTAAATGAATTGTCCTTGGACTTCTCCCCTTGACTAAAATCTTCCTAAAACTTCTTCCCCAAACTAATTGTCCTCTTTATGGTGCTTCCTTGTGTAAATATAAGACATATAAGAATTCCATTCAAAATTCATTGTGGGGCAGAAACTATTCCAATTTTATGATGAAGATAGTCAAAGGATTCCCTTGGGATTGGTTTTGTAAATATGTCTGCAATCTGTTCTTTGGTGACAACATATTCAACTCAAATGTTATTCTCTACAACCTATTCCCATAGAAAATGATACTTTATTGGAATGTTCTTCAACTTGGAATGCATCACTAGATTCTTTGAGATACCAATGGTGCTTTTATTATCACAATATATCAGAATGAGCTCATCATACTCAACTTGAATATGTATCAAAATCCGTTTCATCCATAGAACCTGTGTACAACATGTTGTTGATGCAATATAATCTTTTTTGGCTATAGAAAATGATATTCATGATTTTTTTCTTGCCTAGAAAAGATACCAAACACTCACCCAAGTAGAACGATTCTCCACTTGTACTTCTTCGCTCATCAATGCAACCTTCACAATCTTCATCTGTGTAGGTAATAAGTGATAGATCCTTTGCTTTTGGATACCATAATCCAAACTCTTATGTACCCTTGAGATATCTAAATATCCTCTTTATTGCTAGAACATGTGATTCCTTTGGTGCTACTTGAAATCATGCCACTTGTCCAACTTCCTGCATGGCATCTGGTATGGATGTTTACACATAAAGTAATTTTCCAATCATTAACTTGTACTTCCTCTAATATGTATACTTTGAATCATCATATTTACTTAACTTACAACTGGTTTTCATAGGAGTATTCCATTCCGAACCTCTTTAGCATTTCTCTAATATACTTCGTTTGAGAAATAAAAATTCCTTGGTTTCTTTGACATATCTGAAGACCCAAAAAGAAGGATAATTCTCTAAGTAATGAAATTTCAAATTCATTCTACATATCCTTTTCAAATTTCTGGCTTATCCTTTCATCATCACTTCCAAATATAATATTTTTATAACCCTAATTTGCACCAGACATGCTTACCTAGCATCAGGCCATCTCAGATTCCTTCTTTTCCAAAACACTGTTGAACAACTCTTCTTAAAAACCCCTTTTATAAAGGCCCATGTGCCCTGCTCCATTACTGCACGCGTGTACATGCTAGCTGACCCATGAAAACCCACATGTACCTACAAAAGCATGAAAAAATGAAAGTTGTCGACATAACACACAACTTTGGGTAAGTTAACTAAACCTTTCGGCCATGCATGGCTGAAAATTCGACCAAATGCCTAGCTTATTCTAGCCTATAAAAGAAGGGTTAGGGGTCCCATTTGGAAGAGGAGAATCATAGTAAAGAAAATATACCCGATTGAGCATTCCCTTTGTCCCAACCTTTAGCCATCCTTGTGAAAAGACAAGTATATAGAAAAGCAGTTGGAAGACAGTGGAAGAAGATCCCAGGACCAGGATCAAGGAGCAGTACCCAACTTTATCATTGTAAGGTATCATTGTGAAGTTAATAAAAGAATTTCTTTTCCCGTCCCGCCATATAAGATTGTCATTATTGGAATATTGATTGTATGATTGATTAAATATCTAACCCATTAGTTCATAGATCAAATGCATGTGGAGTTATTTGTTTGTATTTAGTGAATGCAGGTCAGCATTGGGAGGCGAGTTGCAGTCAAAGAACGACCAAGCGCAAAAAGGGATCGACATCAAACACGAAGAATAAGGTACATCAACATAATCTCTTGAGCCTTGTATTTACATATGAGTAATGGGGGTCTAGGCATGGGATGATGGTAAAAAGTAAGAATCTTTAGGTCATTTATGCCTGCATGATAAAACCCTTAGTGCTAGTCCATAGGAGGGATTTCCCACCCACAACAGAATTGGAGACCATACTGGGGATCTCTAGTGTTTCTGGGAATGTTTTTTGGGTATTTTTAAAAACTGGTTTCATTCCTTGTTTTTAAATTTTCTGTAAAAGTCAGAGCTAACAAAGTTTCTGGTCTTCCATACCAGTTATCTTTGTTTCTTTGCTTGACTGCATTTTTTTTATTTTCTGAGACCCACAGAGGTACACGTGGCCTATATAAGGTCTGCATGTGTGTACCCGCACCCTACCTTCTCACAGCCCGCGTGTATATGCTAGCTGAGGAAGTTTCAGTTGCATGTATGATTCCAAAAAAATTCTTTTAGAGAGGCAGTCATCCTCTCCCCTATCAGAAATAGTCCTTCTCAGGGGTTTTCTAGAACTCTTTCTAGTCTTTGTTGTTTGTAGTCTATAGCTTAGGTTTCAACTCAGATTGGTTTTTTCTATGAAGTTTTCCTTGAATTGTTTTCTTTTTTCTATTAAAGTAAGTGTCTGAGTCTTCAAGAGATCCTGGTTCTCAATACTAGTAGTCTCTTCCTGTGATGGATTGCTTGGACTTTCATTTGTCTTAGAGTTTTAGAGATACATGCAGCCTGTATAAGGCCAACACGCGTGTACATGCACTTTGACTTTACACAGCTCACGTGCGCATGCTTGTTGTTGAACTGTCAACAGTGTGCTTGTGAAGAAATTTTTTGTTGAAGGTGAGGCAATCATCTTTTCCTTTGACAAGAGTTATACCTCTCAGGTTTTTGGGTCTCTGTCATAGCGGTCAATAACTTAGGTTTGATCACAACCACAGCTTTCTTTTTCATTAAGAAGTTTTTCTCAAAATTTTCTTTTATAGGGTTTTTAGACAAGTGTGAGAGTCTAATTTTAATTTGCTTATGTGTGATTTTTAAAGTGAATCTTTTCGATATGTGCTTAGGCCAGAAGTTTTCTTGGTTTTTACTTGTTGATATTTGTCATTTTTTCTTTGTGAGCATTCAAATAAAAAAAAAAAAACTTTTATTTCTTTGTTTGGTTAAATAGTGTTGTTTTGCATTAATAACTAGGGAAAAGTCTTTGCTTTCATAATTTCTTGACAGTTTACTTAGATCATAAGTAGCTCGTAGTCGAGTGAAATCCTGCTTTGAGTTTGTTGTTCAAATATCTTAGAAATTTTTTAAGTTTGAAAAGTTGTTTAAGATTTGAGTTAAGTGAAGGTATTTTGTTTCCAGCGTTCTATTTATTTTTCTTTCGTCTTTCAAACATCACTAGTTTCACTTTCATAACCTTTGAATTAAGAAAATCCATAAAAATTAACGCTAAATCTAAAATTCATTAGAATTTTTATATTTGTAGGGTCAACCAACTAGTTTAGGGTTAGGGCCTTGAATTAGGTTGGAGAGGAAACTCTTCAAGGCCATTAAATCAAACATTGGATTTTGAGTTAGGGAGTGTCAAAGTCCAGTATCATGAAAGTTATCCGGGACCCCCCTCTAAAAAAGGGGCTAAACACGAGGTCGCGTGCAGAAAGGTAGCGGAGATAACCCCTCCAAATCTCGACCAATCATAGTGGAGAACACATATAGAGGTCTTGTCTTGGGATTCCGTTGATTGCATTTTCCATGGAGCTTCGTGGGTCTCGAATCCATTTGAGGTCCTCATTTGTCTTCCGGACCACTTTCCTTCGATACCCTTGATAGGTTTCAGGCTCGATACCCTGCTCATTGTGGTCTACCTGAATTTCGACTGTACCCGCCTGGTGACTGTTCGCGTGCTGACAACCTAGTTGCTGATCTTTTTAGATACATACACAGGTGACTACGGGGGTATACCGCGGTACCTAGGACAGACATCAGGCCACTCTTTGTAGAGTATACCTGGAGAGTGCTTCCTTGTTCGAGTTGCACTTGCACCGGTAAGTTGCTCTAGTGTTGTTTGTTGTAACTATTATTCCAACTAGTTTAGTGTTTGCTTGTTTTATCTTGGAGGGACGTTTTAGTGTGTGTTTTTTTTTGAACGAATAGAAAATCCCCAGGGTGTCTTTGATATTCTCACACAGTGGAGGATCATGAGCTCCACCGGTCACAAAGGCTTCTAGGCCTATCACCAGTTACACTGGAGCCACCTCCGCTATTACTAAGGCGAAAGCTAGACCAACAAGGTTCTTTTGAAGTGACTGGGTCACAAGAAATTGTACCCGACCAACATACAGAGGAAACGACCATTTTAGACTTTGGAGCAAAAGCTCTTGGTCCATCTGAAACTCCAACCACTGATCATTTGGCACCTGTCATCGTATCGATTCACCCTTACGAGTGCCAGACAGTGTCGCATGCATCAATGGAAACTAATGTTGTCACTTCTTCTAGGAATTCTTCAATTCCCACTACGGTTGTCACCATAGGAGAGTTTCCACCTTCTAACCCACCATCATCATTCCAAGCCACCATGGTCTTGATCGCCTCTACCTCGAACACTGGTCCAATCCCATCTATGGTGGTGGCCACAACCCCTTTCACACCGAGTGTGACCGGCCCTCCGTTCTCATACGGGATTCCTAGTTGAGGTACAAGTCTTGTACTTTCCTACTCCACTTCACAGAATTTAGGTCTGGGGGCAGGGAGATCTAACACTCCTATGTAAAGCCACATGGGGGGCACTTCATCTCCTTTTAACTCTTTCCCTTACGAGGGAGGTGATATACCTCCTTCGTCCTTTTTGCTCGGTAGCACCCACCAGCAATCCGTCGGGCCACCTACACACCATAGTTTATTTGGAGTAGGGAGTCAAGGACCACCTTCTCATAATATGTCGATAGGTTCGACACCATTTTATTTGTTTGGTGCATTTGGTAACAACACTTTCTCGTCAGCTTCTTTCCTGACTAGGGGAAATCCCGGTTACGGACAACCTATTCCTATGTAGGGTACTATTCCTACATAGGGGGAAACCCAGGAACTTATTTCACATCAAGGCCTTGGAATTCTTGGCAGGGATCAGTTCCCACGTCAGGAATGTCGATCTGAGGCAATTCTTTTCACAACCAATGGAACCCTGGACAAGGTACTATGCCTATCCCCATGGGATCGGCATGGGTCAACCCTTCCCAAAGTCCTCCAAATGTAATGCACGCCCAACCATCTACGTCCTATTTTGGGAATTAGTCGATGATGCCTCCTCACATGCAGAATTTGTATGTTGGTCATGGCCATGGGTTTTACTAGAGTCTAGGCCAGCAGCTGAAATTTTCCTGGCAACCTGGTGCCAGTCAAACTCTAGGTCCCTTTTTCCATGGTTATCACCAACAACCCAAACTACCTTTTCTAGCAACCTTGCATTTGCCAGACTTGACAAGGTTGTTGAATGACCCTATCTGTCACGATCTGCGTTGGCCCCCTATGCCAACGAAGTTCCCTTCGGACATACCAAATTTCGAGGCCAAGCCTAATGGAGATCTAGGAGATCATGTGACCACCTTCCATATTTGTTTCTTGTCTAACTCATTGAAATATGACTACGTATAGTTGTGATTGTTTCAATGTACTCTCATAGGGAGTGTTGCAAAATGGTACATTGAACTCGACTTCTCAAGATACTCTTCCTTCGGCGAATTGGCAATGGGTTTGCTAAACCATTTCCAATTACCTGTAAGATATGATGCTGGCATAGAATTGCTGGCCAATTTCACATAGACAAAAGTGGGCTGATGCAGGAGCATCTCTCCATGTCAGCTAGCCAGCCAGCCAGCCACGTCAGTGCGTGCATTTAAGGCTGAAGAGAGGCGCAACCCTCGTCTTCAATTTTGAATTTGAATGTAATTTAATGTCTTAGGCTGGTGAGACGTGAAGCCATGCTTTTCACAGGTGTAAGAGTAGGTAGCCCTTTAATGTTTGTAAGGCTGAGATCTAGATCCAATTTGTGGACTAGATAGCCCATTCAATGGTATTGAATAGGGTAGGTAGATTGGAGGGAAGAGCTCGAAGAGCCTGCTCATGTAAAAGATCAATTTCTATCTCATTTTGTAAGTAGTTGTAGTAGTTAGAGATGCACAAGAGAGAGTGAGTGTGCAAGAGAAGGATTCGATACCTTGTTATAGGCCATGCTCAGGAACACCTTGTAAAAACAGGTATTTTCCATTTAATACAAACATCAGTTTTTCCTACATATTTCCTGTGTTGTGTGAATGTCTATGTGTGTTCTATTTATGTTGTGAATGTATGTTGTAGGGTTGCATTTGTAGGGAGTTGTTTGATTTCCAGGATTGAGAGGTTTTTTGTGGTTTGATGCCAGGAGGGAATGACAGAGTACTGCGGTCTATGAATACTAGTGCATAGATGCACTTCTGAACTCTGTGGAGTCAGACAAAGACGTGCCAGGTGGGCAGAGAAACTGGAATCATCAATTTAGAGGAAGACCTGTGAGTTTACTGAAGACCTTAGAGGGAAGGCTGTGGGAAAGAACACAGTTGCAGACAGAAGCTCTGAGGAGTTTTGTAAACCTCTTCCAGGTGGGCATTGAGCCAATGCAAGGAGTGCACAGAGGAAGAAATCTGTTGTGAGTTCAGATAGAAGAAAGAATCATTGAGGATTCTTGATACTTTTCCAGGTGGGCATTGAGTAGATGTGCAGATAGGCACAGAGAAGAAAATAACTCTTTGAGTTATGTGATTTAAGGAAGAATCCACTGAGGGATCTTCGCAGGGTTGCTAAACACCCTGAGCACTCAACAAGAGGTTGCTTGAGTAAAGGATAGCCAGGAGGGCATCCAAATTCTCCATCTGAAGGAGGAGGGAAAAAGGATCAAATCCCTTAGAAGCTTGAGTATCTGAAAGCTCAGGAGAGATAGCACTGTGTGCGTGAAGACTCTACAAGGAGTGCAGAAGTCAAAGAATCCTTTGAGGATTCGAGACCAAAGCTCGGGAGAAGTAGTGTTCTTATACGCGCAGGAGGGACTCAAGTTGCAGAGCTTGCAGGGAAGATGAACAAAGGTCGAGGCCTTTTGAGAATTTGAAATTCCTCCCAGACTGGGAAGAAAAGCACTGAAGCTTGAGAGGAGCAACATCTGCCATCGGATCAGCTGAGAAGATCTGGACTGTTGAAGGTTTTCACGTTCAGGAGGCAGTTTTCACGTCGAGGAGGTAGTTTTAACATCCAAGAGGAAGATGACAACGTACTCAAAGACCTTGCCGAGTCAGAGGTGGCGTCTACGTCAGTTTGGTATCAGAGCTTGATTTTGTTTGTACATTGTAGACAGAAGGAGCAGAAAGGAGACAGTACTGGAGACTCTGTGGTGATTGTTGCAGGTGAATAGTAGTCAAGAAGACAGTCAGGAAGACTGTGGATGAAGCTGAAACACTCAGGGGTGTAGAGTGACAGCAGCAGGTTTTCCAGTAGAGAAGACAGGGACAGCGAGATGGCTACTGAAGGCCGTAGATATGTTGGAAGGAAAAACCCAGAGTTGATGAGCAGATCTGAGATAGATGAAGATCTCACTGATATAAGGGCAGAGATAGAAAATCTTGCATTGCGGATGCAGCAGAACACCAGGTCGAGATGGGTGTATGAATGGCCCATGAGGAAGCCGAAAGAAAAATGGCCAGTCAAGGAGTTGATGGATAGAAGACAGCATAGGTTGTTGAGAAGGTGGTTGAGGCATGTTGAAAACCTCAACAGACCAGAAGAGAGGGTTCAAATATGTGAGCTAGAGACTGGGAGAAATCTTAGTGATGATGAGGATGAAATGGGATCAGCTGAAGATCTCAAGAACTTCCAGGAGGGCAGAGAAGAAATTCCCAATTGCCAGGAGGGCAAGGGATTGAGATCACTACAGGATCTCACTGACTATCATGAGGATAGTCGGGGAATTTCACATTGCTAGGAGGGCAATGGATCGAGATCGCTGCGGGATCTCACAGGCTGCCAGGAGGGTAGCAGTAAGTTTCCAGTTTTCTAGGTGGGCAAGGGAATAGAGATGGGACTGTCTGAAAGTCTCATGGTCTTAGAGGTGAGTTCAATTCAGCTTGAGGTGCTGATAAAGATGGGATCAGTTGATCTCATAGTCTGCCAAGGAAGCAGTAGGAAAATCCCATATTGCCAAGTGGGTAGGGATAAGCAGGTGAGACTATGTGAGAGTCTCATGAACTCAGAGGTGAGTTTGGATCAACAGATGCATCTGACAAAGGAGGAAGATCTGAGGAATCTTTTGATGATTGGAGGAATTCAGATATTCCTGCCACTTAGCCTAGAGGAGGCCAAAGTCTGTGTCACAGATGAAGAAACAACAGAAGAAGGACAGCCAGCTGTGACTGTCAAAGAAAAATTAGAGCTGGTATTTGAGACTTCCCAAGAAGAAGAAGAAAAGAATGAGCATTCTGATGAATGGCTCAATACTTTCGGCCAGGTAGCTCGAACGACTGCAACATGGGAGTTTGCAGAAGAAGAAGAAGCAAACAACATTAGTTTGGCTTATTTGTATGAACAGATTGAAGCCCTGGAGAGAAGGGTGATAGTGCAGGGCATGCACATCCAACAGGTGAAGTTGGAAGCATATGAAGAAGGCATGGGAGATCACAGTGATCTACCCAATTACAGAAATTTTTTGCAGCTAGAGAGACTGCATGAACAGGGCCAGCCACTGGAGCAGTTGGTTGAAGTGGTCGAGGAGATCAGGGCGTTGATGATCAGGTCAGTAGAAACTGTCATCAAGGAGAAGCTGAGAAAAATAAAAGAAGCAGCATCAGCAACAATGCAGAAGCAGCAGCAGCAGCAGGGGCATGGAGAAGATGACTAGGTCCAAAAATTTGTTTGAGATCCAGGAGGATTTCAACAGCTGAGATGGGAAGCTCATGAGCAAGAGATCATGAATTTTGTAGCTGAGGAGTATGATGTAGGAGCATCTCTCCACGTCATCCAACCAACCAGCCAGCCATGTTAGTGCGTGCATTCAAGGATGAAGAGAGGCGCAGCCCTCGTCTTCAATTTTGAATTTGAATGTAATTTAATGTCTTAGGCTGGTGAGCCGTGAAGTTGTGCTTTGCACAGGTGTAAGAGTAGGTAGGACTTTAATGTTTGTAAGGTTGATATCTAGATCCAATTTGCGTACTAGATAGCGCATTCAATGGTATTGAATAGGGTAGGTATATTGGAGGGAAGAGCTCGAAGAGCCCCCTCATGTAAAAGATCAATTTCGATCTCATTTTGTAAGTAGTTGTAGTAGTTAGAGATGCATAAGCGAGAGTGAGTGTGCAAGAGAAGGAGATGAGACCTTGTTACAGGCTGTGCTCAGGAACACCTTGTAAAAACAGGCATTTTCCATTTAATACAAACAATAGTTCTTCCTACATATTTCCTGTGTTGTGTGAATGTCTCTGTGTGTTCTATTTATGATGTGAATGTATGTTGTAGGGTTTCATTTGCAGGGAGTTTTTTGATTTCGAGGCTTGAGAGGTTCTTTGTGGTTTGATGCTAGGAGGGTATGACAGAGTACTGTGGTCTCTGAACACCAGTGCATAGATGCACTTCTGAACTCTGCGGAGTCAGACAAAGACGTGCCAGGTGGGCACAGAAACTGGAATCATAAATTTAGAGGAAGACCTATGAGGTTACTGAAGAGCTTAGAGGCAAGGCTATGGGAAAGAACACAGTTGCAGAAAGAATCTCTGAGGAATTCTATAAAGCTCTTCCAGGTGGGCATTGATCCAGTGCAAGGAGTGCACAGAGGAAGAACTATGTTGTGAGTTCAGATAGAAGCAAGAATCATTGAGGATTCTTGATACTCTTCCAGGTGGGAATTGAGTAGATGTGCAGATAGGCACAGAGAATAAAATAACTCTTTGAGTTCTATGATTTAAGGAAGAATCCACTGAGGGATATTCGCAGGGTTGTTGAACACCCTGAGCACTCGGCAAGAGGTTGCTTGAGTAAAGGATACCCAGGAGGGCATCCAAATTCTCCATCTAAAGGAGGAGGGAAAAAGGATCAAATCCCTTAGAAGCCTGAGTATCTGAAAGCTCAGAAGAGATAACACTGTGTGCGTGAAGACTCTGCAAGGAGCACAAAAGTCAAAGAATCCTTTGAGGATTCGAGACCAAATCTCGGGAGAAGCATTGTTCTTATACGTGCAGGCGAGACTCAAGTTGCAGAGCTCACAGGGAAGATGAACAAAGGTAGAGTCCTTTTGAGAATTTGAAATTCCTCCCAGACTGGGAAGAAAAGCACCGAAGCTCGGGAGGAGCAACATTTTTCGTTGGATCAGCCGAGAAGATCTGGACCATTGAATGTTTTCACGTCCAGGAGGAGGTTTTCACGTCTAGGAGGCAGTACAGGAAGAGCGCACAGGAGAAATGATCTGAAGTCGTCAGATCTCGAGCGAAAAACCGTCAGTCGTTAGATCTGACAAAATTTGCATCAGGGTTAGACCTCATGCGAAGAACAGTAGAGTGAAAGTCTTGAAGGGGGTGATATCAGGATATAGGCATTCGGGAGTTCAAGAGTCTGGAGGATGAGAGTCTGGGCACTCGGCCTCAGAAATTGTGAAAAGGAGAGATTAAATATGAGTTGTCCGTCTACAGGAGGACAGGTGTCACGAGATCACCCATATCAGGGATTCGGGCATCGGAGGTCAGAAAGGGAAGTCCTTCAACTTCACGAGTGGTGAAGTCGCGAGAAAATCACAACTGTCCATCGAAAGAGGACAGGTGGTAGAGATCTAGGGATCTTGCGAACTTGGAGGTTCGCAAGGTGAGAGCCTAGGACTTGGATGCTCCAAGATGTGAGTGGAGAAGTCACAAGAAGATCAGGACCGTCCATTCGAGGAGGACAGGTGGCAAAGATCTAGGGATCTTGCAAACTCGGAGGTTTGCAAGGTGAAGACCCAAGAGCCGGGTGCTCCAAGTCGTGCAGTTGGGAAATAGTGAGGAGCGGAGACAGTCGTTGGATCTAAGTCAAGGGAAGACTGTTGGATCAGGAACCCCATCGCATTTCACAAATTCATAGGTTTGGAGGTTGAGAGGACCTCGTCTCGACTGCAGAAGTCATGAAGTGCCGAGAGTTGAGGCATGAGTGTTGACACGTGGCAGAGCCATGAGGTGGGGCCCGCATGATAGATAGGCAGACACACGGTGCCTAGAGAAGGGAGTCAACACTCTATTGACTTATCACGTCTCGAGGATTCGTGAGATAAGAGCACGGAGACTCAACCCTTTGACTCACAAAGTCACGAGTAGGGAGAATGCGAGAAGAAAAGTCAACATCGCCTCTCGGGGGTTTGTGAAGGGAAGGTGCCAAGGTTGGACATTCGAACTCGTGAAGTGGCGAGTAGCGAGAGGTGCTAGTAATTAATCCTAGCTAGTGGTCACGCGCGGAGGGCGCTGACAAAAGAAGAGCTGTACCATTTTGTGATCTCGGGTATCGCGAGATTGGAGAGGAAAAGTTGGGAGCCACGATCCATGAAATCCTGAGATTTCGACAAGAGACCTTGGGTTAGGCCCTTTGTCATAACGCTGTGGTCACACGAAGAATATGGAACTTGCGCCTAGTGCTATTCACACAGGGGAGTTTCCAAAAGGATCTGTGGATCGATAAGTGAAGATTCCAGCAGGGAGTCGAAAGAGCCGCTTCGTCTCATGAATTGAATGAACAATCCTTAAGACCAGGAGGTCACGTAGAGACCCTACCGAGGCAGAGGTGGTGTCTGCGTCATGGGCCATATCTCTGATCACATCCAAGATTGGAGATGCTGGAAGAGTTTAATTAAGGTGTCAGTCCCATCAACATTCTTTCTTGAGTGGTTCCTTAAGTCTTTGGTCCCACAGTTATCCAAAGACGTTGCGACGTCGGGAGTGTTTTCCGAAGAAGACGCCATCATGAGAGCTCGACATATTGAGCTAATATACTCTCAGTCTGGTTTATTATATGAGATCTTTCCAGATGCGCCACGCTCAATACTTGATAAAACCAAACAGAGAGTTGGACCACATGCCGATGGTATTATTGGTTCAGTAAAAACAAATCTCGTTGAGCAACTGACGAAGCAATTGCAACAATTGTCTATACAACACACAGTGGCCAGCCAAACTATTGTTTTGGCTGCTCCCCCTACTAAAACATCAGATGTACACACAATCCAATCGACAAATCCAAAGGTCACCCAACAGCCTAAAGGAAAGAAAAAACAACGAAAGAAGGGTAAGGGGGATAAGAAACCCACTAATAATGTTGGCGGGGGAAACACTGAGAAATGAAAGGCAAGGTATCCATGCAACCTATGCGTAGAAGACCACCTAACCCACCAATGTCCTCGGCTTGCAGAGGCCCAAAAGTTTTTGACACATCAACAGCCTGTCGTGTTAACGAATCCATTTCAACATGGGAAAAACCTAACCCAAGCCTCTACAAGCATGGAAGGGGGCAGTCAAGGACCCTCTCCATCTTCGAACAATCCCGCATCCGTGAATATATATATGATGAAGGGTGATGCTTTTATATCGACTAGAGCGCATGACTACAGTAAACCAAGCACTTATGAGAAGGGAAAAGAAGCCAAACTCCCATCTCTTCCTCTCCAGATCAAGAAGACTTTGGGAGAAACAATGACATGCATCCCAAAATGCACGTTCAAAAAATATTCTCACAACCCAAATGCAAGGGCTGCCTAGAACTATTCTTTGGTGGAGGATTTGTCTCAAACCCCTTTTGCAATGTTCTCTTTGGAGGTCCTCCAAAGCTTCCCTTCCCAGAGGAAATCTTTGTTAGCCACTTTAGGATCTACCAAGACTTGTAATCCATGTACAATCATGCTGGATACAACTGACTTAAAACCTCATCTGCCTTACAATGTAGCATTTCAGATAGTAGTGGCTCACCCAACGAAAAATTTTACTCATAATATTTTCCGCACGGTGGTTGATGAGGGTGCCTCGACATGCATTATGTCATTGGCATGTTGGAACACCATTGGCCAGCATGTTTTGTCTCCGTCACCTACTCTTCTCACTGCTTTCGATGGTTGTTCATTTCGACCACATGGTATCATTCCCTCTTTCCCTATGTAGTTAGGAGGGAAGACCGTGTGCATCAAGGTAGAAGTAGTCAATGCATCCCTTGAATACAATCTCTTGTTAGGAAGGATTTGGACTTACGCCATGCAAGTAGTGGTTGCTACAGTTTTCTGGGTCTTGTTGTTTCCACACGAGGACTGGATTGTGACGATTGATCAATTGTCTTTATCCAGACCTGACCCTTCATTGGGGGTATTTGCGGTCTTGATGATTGATAATCCCCAACCAGGTGTAGTCAACATAGGGGTTGGTTTGTGCCCATCTTTGGTGGGTACTTTGATTACCTGCCCCCTCAAGGTGATGTCAAGTTCATATCCGACCACCATAAGGTTGAGATTTTCCAAGTTTTGTCATTTCACACAACTTACTTCAATGATCCATGGATACTTCCTTCCCCATCGGCCATGGTGGAAGGGACAGGACACCCAGGCATGTCCATGCCCTTGTCCGTAGCTAAAGTAGCGTATTCTTCAGTCCAACAAGCTTCGGTTGATACAGATCCAACTCTTGCACAAGAGTTATATATGACTCTAGAACCTATTTGGGCTCAAGGTTCTCTCACTGACACCGATTCGTTAGACTTATTCTTGCCCTCCGATGAAGCAGTAATTGAAGTAATGACTAGTTTGGACAAACTCTGGGATGATCTCCATCACAGATCATACTTCCTCCCAGAGTTAAGCAGAATCAAAGCCGAAGAATTCACCTTGACTATGACTAGAGATAGGTCTTGTCCTATTTATCCCTTAGCTACACATGAGGTTTATGCCGAGGGTAATATGGAAACTATCTCTAAAACCATACCAATCGATATCTCCAGAACCCCTAGCATCCTAGAGAATGTTTTCATTGGAGCTGGTTGTTCCCCCAGAGAGATTCAAATCTACATAGATATATTTAAATAATTCCGTGACATTTTTTCCTGGTCTTATGAGGAAATGCTAGGCATCGATCCAAAAATAGTTGAACATGAAATCACAACTTATCCATATGCCAATCCTATTTGACAGAATCTTCATCCAGTTAATCCCAGGAAGGCAGTAGCCATTAAGGTTGAAGTTGAGAAACTGCTAAAAGCCAGTTTTATCTATCCTATCCATTTGACCCAATGGGTGTCAAATCCCGTGCCGATCAATAAGAAACAAGGCACGATTCATGTATGTACAGACTTCTGTTATTTGAACAAGGCCTGTCCAAAAGATAATTTTCCCACACCTTTCATCGACCAGATAATTAATGAATGTGCAGGTTGTGAGGCCTTCTCTTTCATGGACGATTTTTCAGGATATAATCAAATCCAAATCAAACCCGAAGACCAACACAAAATGGAATTCATTTGTCCATGGGGTACATTCGCGTATCGTAAGATTTCCTTTGGTCTCAAAAATGCTGGAGCGACCTTTCAGCGGGATATGTCTTTTTCTTTCCATGATCTCAAGCATATAGTCAAGGCCTATTTAGATGATTTAGAATCTCGATCTCGCAAGAGAATGGATCATCCCACACACCTCCGACTTATCTTTGAGTGATGTCGCTACTTCTGGATTCACTTGAATCCAAACAAGTGCATCTTTTTCATAACATCGAGACATTTTTTAGGTTTCATAGTGTCAACAACAGGGATCATGGTCGATCCTCTCAAGGTTGAGGCAATAATTCAGTTGCCTCCCCCGTGCAAAATCCTTCAACTTCAGAGTCTACAAGGCAAGGTAAATTTTTTAAGGCGTTTCATTGCTAACCATGCTGAAATCACGAAGGGATTTATGCGCTTACTAATAAAATAAGTTCCTTTTTATTGGGACGATTTCGCTCAATGCTCTTTCGAAGCGTTGAAACATGCCCTCACAACTTCCCCTCTTCTTCAGCCACCTAACTATGAAAAGGATTTCTTATTATACCTGGCTGTAGCAGAGTCAACCATCAACATGGTCTTAGTTCAGGAAGATGATTTGTTCTCAGAATATGTGATATATTACCTGATCCAAGGCCTAGTTGGACCAAAACTCAATTATTCTCATATCGAAAAACTTGCATTGGCAGCAGTCCATGTTGTTCAACGGTTCCATCATTATGTTCTGTTTTGCAAGACCACCGTCATTTCCATTGTGAATCTATTTCAATACATGTTCACACGACGGGTAATAGGTGGAAAGATCAGTAGATAGATAGTCATCCTCCAGGAATTTGACTTAGATTTTGTTTCAGCAAAATCCAAAAAGTCATTGGTCTTCGCAGAACTTATTTCAGAACTTTCGGTTGAGTCAGGTGATGTTGTGCCCGAAGAGTCGCCTATCAGAGGAGACATGTTTTTTATCACATCTTCAGATCCCTGGTACAGAGATATACTTATGTATCTCTAGACTTTGAATTACCCCACCTCGACTTCTCGTGATGAGCGTCGTCGTGTATGCCATCAGGCTAAGAATCATCTCATACTTGACGATACATTGTATCAAAGAGGTGTAGATTTCATCCTGCGTCGATGTCTCACTCACGAAGAAGAAATTATCGTGCTTAAGGATTGCCATACCAAAACATGTGGCGGTCATTTGTCTAGGTTGGAAACATCCCAAAAGATTTTACAAGTAGGTTACTTCTGTCCAACACTAATCAAAGATTGTATCGAATCGGTCAAGAAGTGCCACCCGTGTCAGATCTTCTCTCAGAAAATGAGGGCACATCCCACTCCCATGTTGCCTATCATCACAGTTGGTCCCTTCACCAAGTGGGGGATTGATTACACTACATGCAACCCTCCTTCAGCAAGGGGGCACCGTTATATCATTGTAGCCATAGACTACTTCACAAAGTGGGTCGAAGCTATGCCAACGTTTAAAGATGATGGAGAGACTGCGATTCTCTTTTTATTCAACCAGATAATAGAAAGGTTCGGCATCCCGAGAGAGATTTTCACTGACCATGGAAGTCACTTTCAGAACCAAATGATGACCGAGTTAACATCCAATCTTGGGTTGTAGTAGGAACATTCATCTCCCTACTAACCCCAAGCAAATGGTCAGGGGGAAGCTGTAAATAAATCTCTTAAGACCATCCTACAGCGAAAGATAAAATCAGCCAAGTCAAATTGGCATTTGATGTTATACTCTTCATTATGGGCTTACTGAACTTCTGTTAAGACTACAACCAGTTTCTCACCTTTTCAACTCATTTACGGGCTGTAAGCAGTCTTGCCTATCGAATGTCAGATCATGTCCCTAAATTTGGCAGTACAGTTATTGCCAGACACTTCTCCACTTGAAGAATAGTTATTATACCTTGAGTGGCTCAATGAGAAGCATCGTGATGTGTCCCTAGCCAATGAGGCTCATAAACATAAAGTCAAGTGTCATTATGATCGGTCCGTTCGTCCTTGGATTTTCTCTGAAGGTGACCTTGTCCTGGTCTATGACCAAGATAAGAACCCCCTGGGGGAAGGAAAATTCAAACCCATGTGGTTCGAACCTTTCATCATAAAATAGGTTCTAAACAAGGGTGCTTATTGTCTGGTTGACTTTGAGGGAAATGCTTTGGCAGGGCCTAGAAATGGGCTCTACCTCAAGAATTATTACTCATAGGTAGGTCACCTTGGGTAACTTTTTGTAACATATGTATAGTCTTTGTACTATTAATTTCTAGTTTCTTTTAGTATTATGGACGTGTTGTTTTTGATGTTATCCTTTGTCATTGTGGCAGATGTCAAGTGAATTAGAGGTGTTCATTGGGTACGCAAACGGTGATATCCGACACACTTGGAGGCTTGCCTCCACAGCTTGGGTAATTTTTACACCTCGAGGCCAGTTATTATATTCTGGAGGTATATGCTTAGGTGACACCACAAACAATGTCATCGAATATAGTGCAGTTGTTGAGTTGCTTTGTGACGCCCTGTCATTTGGTATCTTTCATCTCCGGGTCTATTTAGATGCTCAACTAGTTGTCTCTCAGTTAAATAGAGTCTACTGTGTTCATGATCCGACTTTACACCAACGATTCCTTAGGGTACGTCTTTTAGAATGAAGCTTTGATTATATTACATATTTTCATGTTCCTAGGAGATTAAACCAAATTACAGATACTCTAGCTAATAAAATTTTAGATTGCATCACATATAAAAAGACATACACATAAACATGTAAATACATTTTTAAAGGAAAATATGATCCATAAGACACAAAAAGACATAAAAATCCATATATAATATCATAATCATCAGAGTACATAGGTGGAAGCAAGCGCCTCAAAAGCATGACCAATAACGAGTCATGGACCTTATGCCCTCAAAAAATATATACAAGTAGTGCTCTCGGCACGTGACAAGTTTAGACTAACTAAGGTCAGTACCTGTGGGATTTGTTGTAATGATCAACAACGTTTTCCAAACACCAAAACAGTCGGACCCACATCTGTGGTGCCCCCACTACATGAGGCTGCATAGATGTTGGTAGATCCTCAATCTCTGCCATAGGGACTATGCAAGTGAGCAAGGTAAATTTTTTCTCGACTCGTCTCAAAACCCTCTTAGCCTCACCGTCTAGAAGCTCTCCTGCTGCTGTTGGTCCCCCTACAGTGGCAGGTGAGGCCCTTGGCTGAGGATGACGCTTGTTCCTCATGTAATATGTAGGTCACACTGGTCCCACATCTGCACATAATAGACACATATCTGTCAAATACTCTGGTATAAAAAAAATGATATATAAAGANAACGATGCAAACTTACCCATCTCTCCTCGCTCCTTTCCAGGAGGTACTGGTATCTCAGGATCTCTTGAGAGATCAATCCCAGCATAAGGGTAATCCTCTATGACTAGGATATGTCACGACAACCAAGAAAAGAAATCGTCATCAAAGGACTCATTGGTCCTTCCACCACCCTGTCGTGGCAGTAACACGACCCATCTGCAAACCGTAGGAAGAGAGTCCTGATGTCCTCGTACCACCACTCGAGGACTAAAACTAGGAACTCTTTCAAGGAAG
Organism: Picea engelmannii; assembly: GCA_009831015.1. Lineage (NCBI taxonomy): Eukaryota > Viridiplantae > Streptophyta > Pinopsida > Pinales > Pinaceae > Picea > Picea engelmannii. The sequence goes on along the minus strand of ML777769.1, from coordinate 536,603 downwards.
AAAGTGCATGGAATAATCCCAAAACAAAATTTCCTCTGCATTCGCGACTGACAATCTGTTAGCTGCCTCTTCATACAATCTAGCAGTGTAGTGCTCCAGTCAAATATCTGTGCATTTAAGCACTGGAATGCACAATTCATCTGTGCACGGGACGCCTGATGTAGAGCCGCAGAACCAGTCATCCTCCCAATAAGAAACACAATCACCTGCAGTGATAAGTCTGTGATCTTTCTTATGGGCAGTTGTGAGCTCGATCGATCTGTACCAACCTCACAATAAAGTACTATAAATTTCGATATGTTATGAGGCCTCGAAGGAAATGTCTGGAAATTGACTGGTTCCCCTCTCCTAGAGAGGCCAGTCAAAAAATATATGTCCTCTGTAGTAGGCACCAGTGACTACCCCTCTAACATAAAGGCCTCTGCGTCGGGATGCCAATAATCAATCAAGGCATTCAGTAGCCTAGGTTGTGCCTGCATAAAAGAACATAGGAAGAACTTGAGTAGCCCACATTGCATTAAGGAAGCAACAACATTGGGGTCTTCCCCATGTTGGCATGTTTACAAGAAGAGAATGCTTGTCATTGATGGAAAGAACAATAGTAACGATGACAGACAGGTAGGCAAGGCAGATCAGCAGATAGGCAAGCAAGGAAGAACAACATCAATTGAATGGAAAGATCAACAGTGTAAGCTCAGAAGGAGGAAAACAGTCAAAGCACAAAAAAGGTTTTCGGAGTTTCACAGATCGGGAAATCCAAAGGAAAGAGGTTCAAACTCGCGATAACAATCTTAACAGTTGATTCAAGAAGAACACGTGGTGAATGACAAAGATTTTGTTTCGGAGATTCGCAGATCAGGAAATCCAAAGGAAAGAGGTTCAGACTCGCGATATGAGAAATCATGATAAAAATCTTGATAGTTGATTCAAGAAGGACATGTGGTGAACGACAAAGGTTTTGTTTCAGAGTTTCACAGATCAGGAAATCCAAAGGAAAGAGGTTCAAACTTTCGATATGCGAGATCACGAAAATATCTGGATCGTCATATCACCAAGGATTGTGGACCGTTGATCAGGCATGAAGAAGGCTCGTGAAGTGGCGAAATCACGATAAGATCTGGGTCGTCAGATCTGGAGTAATTACGAAGGATCAACAACCGTTAGATATGGTGAAGTTGTAGGGAGGATAAGACCAAGAGTCATGCAACTCTCCAAAACTGTGAAGGAATCCTGGCCGTCCATCGAGGATAGTCGTGGACTATTGGATCCAGAGGACACATGGTGAAAGATCATCGTTTCACTGATTGGAAAGTCAAAGGAGCGAAGTGCTCATTTGATTGGCGAGTGGTCATATCTCATGGTCACATTGTCGAGAGATAGAGAAGCCAAGCCCTATTTCAGAGTTCGTGGCATGGAGAGTCGAGAGGACTCATCACAGCATACCTGAGATGTGAAAGTGTGAAATGTGTTTTCGAATAAGGCTATGGTCACAAGCAGTGGTTACATCTGTGAAATATGGAGGAAGGAGCTAGCGGTGTTAAGCTCCATCTTGGAGTCTCGGTTCTCGCGACATGGAGCATCAAGATCCTTCATCACAGGAATCAAAATATGCGAGATCGCGATGAGATATGGACCGTCAGATCATTAGAGATCTCGACCATTGATCAGGCTCGATGAATTTCATAAGTTCGCGAAACACAAAGTACCTTTTGGAATAGCCTGTGGTCACCGCCGGTGGTCACGTGAAGGGAAGAAGCTAGCAGAGTTAAGCTCCACCTCGGAGTCTCGGGGATCATGACTTGGAGCATCAGGACTCTTCATCAAAGGAATCGTGATATGTGAGATCAGGATGAGATCTGGACCGTCGGATCATCAGAGATCTCGACCGTTGATTAGGCTCAATGGTGTTTATAAGTTCACGAAATATGAAGCGCCTTTTGGCGCAGCTTGTGGTCACAGCCAGTGGTCATGTGAGGGGAAGAAGCTAGTGGTGCTAAGCTCCATCTCGGAGTCTCGGCGATTATGACTTGGAGTGTCGAGATTATCTATCATAGGAATGTCGAGATGCGAGATCACAAAATTAAAACTCTGTTTAGCACTCGGTCACAGCCAGTGGGCATATGAATTAAACACAAGACCCTACAAACTCCATCCAATGGTACAGGTGAATTTAAGTATGATCGAAGGGCTATTTCTGCTCTTCATAGTTAATCGATCAGTGGTGATTCAATTACTGAAGCGGTCTTTGGAGGTTCACAGTGTAACTACGAGAAACGACTGATGGTTTCTGCTAGAGGACTCAAAGAGACTTCTGTGTGATTGTTGGAGGAGATGAAGAGTCTCTAGGAATCTGCCAGTGGAATGAAGACTGTTTGTGGAGGCAATTGAAATATGGATCTAACTGCCAGAGAAGCTGAAGAGTTTCCATGATGAACAAGTAGAGTACTCGACATGAGAGAGCATGCAGAAGCATGGCAGGACAACATGCACAAGGTGCACAGAGACTATAAGTATGCAGAATAGAGAAGAGATGGGTGTTGTTGAGAGGGATTCAGGAGTGTAGAAGGAGGAGTGTGCAACAGCTGAAATACTGAGAAGAGGAATGGTGCATTGAAGTGACATGGTGCAGAGAGCATAAAAGGAAAAAGAACAGAAAGCGCAAGGAGTGTGCAGAAAACATTGATGAAAATAGAGCAACGCAGTGTAGCAGAACAATGATGAGACCGGTAAGCCATTGAAGAACTTTATATCGCTATAATAATTCTTAATAGCAAAGATTTACATTTGAGGGTGGTAGGGTGGTGCTAGGGAGGACTGTTGTCCTCATAGGTTCAAGTGGGTGCTTGAACACAGGGAGTTGTAGCTTCCTTCTAGTTGGTGCTAGAGAAACCAGGGAGTTGGTGCTTCCTTCTAGTCAGTGCTAGAGAAACCAAGGATTTGGTGCTTCCTTCTAGTTGGTGCTCTCAACAAGTAGTAGCTTGCAAAACAAAGGTTGTAGCCTCATTATGAGTTGGTGCTCATATGTATGATAATGTAAAGAATGTAAATATTACTTATCATATAAAGAAGAAGAGGTTTTTACCCTGTATGGGTTTCCTCAGGAAATATCAGTCTCTGTGTATCTCATATGTGTGGCTGATGTTGAATGTTCTATTGATTACTTCCCTGCATTATTGTGACTGTCATTACATGTTGTGTAAAGAGTTTAAAATAAGCATAACTGTTTAAGCTTAGTAACAACTGATTCACCCCCCCCTCTCATTTGTCCAACAATTGGTATCAGAGCCAACCCCTTTTATCTAAGGGTAGATCCTAGAGCTTAAACATGTCAAGCCATGAAGGAAATTCAACCAATAATACCCCTTTGTTCAATGTAACAAACTTTGCCTTCTGGAAAGTTAGAATGAGAACCTACATAATGGCTTTAGGTGCAGATGTCTGGGATGTGGTAGACACTGGTTATGTAAAGCCAGTTGTACTAGATAATAAGGTTGACAAGCTAAAATTTAGCTTCAACGCTAAGGCTATGAATGCTATCTTGAGTGGGCTTGCAAAAGCAGAATTCGTAAAAGTTATGCACCTAGGTACTGCCAAAGAAATGTGGGACAAAGGCATTAACAGTTATGAAGGTAATGAGAAGGTAAAGGATGCCAAGCTTCAAAACTATAGAATACAGTTTGAACAGTTGAAGATGAAGGAAGATGAAACTGTTGGAAACTACTTTCTAAGAGTAGAAGAAATGGTAAATGCAAGGAAAACACTTGGTGAGAAAATTGAGGAACCTTCTTTAGTTCAAAAAATTTTGAGATCTCTACCAGACAAGTTCAACCCAGAGGTCTCTTCTATTGAAGAACTTAATGATCTAAAAACTTTGAAGTTTGATCAACTTCTAGGAACATTGACTGCATATGAAATGAGAATAGTTAAAGATAAACCCACCTCTAGAGAAGCATCATTTAAGGTAGACGAGAATGAGGATTCAGAGCCTGATGAAATTGAAGCAAAATTTGTGAAGAGACTGAAGAAGGGATCAGGAAAATACAAAGGTAAACTGCCTTTCAAATGTTTCAACTGTGGTAGGATAGGTCATTTTGTAAATAAATGTCCCCACAAAAGAAAGGATTATACATGTGATGATGAGGAGAAGTAAAAACACATAAATTTGTTTAAAGAGAATAACTTTAAGAAGAAAAGTCTTTGCATAAACAATGATGATGATCCTTCAGATGATGAAGACAATGAATCCACTATTGAAGATAAACTAAATGACTTCATACTTATGGCCAAAGAGGAATATGATAATATAAGCACAGTAAGTGATGCTAATGAAGAAGAAGCTGTGGTTGACATGGAAGGAGAATTGATCAGTGCACTGGAAGAGATTGACAGACTAAGAATTAAGAATAGAAAGCAAAGAAAATTGTTGATACAGTTCGAGAAAGACAGTAAAGAACCTGATGAAGACCTTGTCCTACTAAAAATGGAATTAGAAGAGGCAAAGAAGAACAAATACATTCTGAAATGGCAGTTATCAGAAAAGAAGGCAAGATGTGAAGCCTTAGAACAAGAAGTAGTGAAAATTAGGAAAGAGATGGATAAGTTTCAAGCCTTTTATAATCATAATCTGTCAAGTATCAAAGCCTCAGAAGGATTAGCCACCATTCTGAATTAGCAGAGGAATCCAAAGCTGAAAATTGGTTTGGGTTATGAAGAGGGATCAAGTAGTGATAATCCAAGAAACGAAGAACCCATCAAGTTTTTCAAATCTACAACCAATGACAACAACAAACCTGCAGAAACAAAGGAAGACAATCAACTGCCCAGGACGAGTAAAGAAAAAGGTGCCAGGACTGAATCTATAGAACAAAGAAATAATGCGCTCCCTGTTGAAAGACGTCATCAGCATGGAAGAAATCGATTTGCTCAAAGAACACAACCATTTTCCAGGTACAAAGAATTTTTCTATGGTTATTGTTTCTACTGTTCTAACTTTGGTCACAAAGCTGTAAATTGTTCCTTAAGACTTAGACATGAGAAATTAAGATTTCAAAGGAATAAATACTTGCCACAACAAGGAATGATAGAGCCAAGTAACAAACCTTCACAGATTTCAAATTGCCAAAATAAGTTTAGAAACATGCAACTAAGGAGGTCAAGAAATAATCAACAGTCAATAAGTAGAAAACACTACAACAATAATTTTGACGTATTGAATAATGAGATTGAATGCTACATCTGTCATAACTATGGACATAAATCTATTGACTGTCGATTAAGGAACTATGAACCAGATTTGAATTCCCTTGCTGAAAATGTCAAGGTGTGGAAGAAGAAAGAAAGTGACAAGTGTGGATTAGTTTTGTCAGCTCAAAGAAAAACGAACCCTTGGTATATAGACAGTGGACGCTCCAAACATATGATGGGAGACAAAGGTAATTTTCTATCTCTAAGTGAAAGAAAATCAGCAAACATAACCTTTGGAAATGATGCTCCAGGTAAACTAAAGGGTAAAGGGATGGTGATTTTAAGTAATGGAAAAGGAAAAGCCCAAGATGTTCTACTTGTAGATGGGTTGAAACATAATCTGCTCAGTGTAATTCAAATGTGTGATAGAGGATGTGAAGTGGTGTTCACATCAAAAGGACTGCAAGATAAAGTCTGTAAACTCGGGACAAGTGGTGGCCAAAGGCATAAGGACAAAAAATAATGTATATGTGCTGAAAGAAAATAGAGAAGAGTGTCATCTAAGCAAACATGATGAAAGTTGGTTATGGCATAGGAGACTTGGACATCTAAACTTTGACTACTTAATCAAGCTCAAAAATCTTGAGGCAGTAAAATATCTTCCGAGAATATCAAAAGCCCAAGATTCTATGTGTAAACCCTATCAAGTAGGAAAACTAACTAGGATACTATTTAAGGCCAAGAGCTTTACTTCAATAGAGAAACCACTCCAACTAGTTCATATGGACTTATGTGGACCATCAAGACAGGAAGGCACAGGGAGAGAAAACTACTTCATGTTGATTATTGATGATTACTCGAGACTTACTTGGGTTGCCTTTCTCAAGGAAAAAGCTGAAGCATTTGAGAAGTTTAAAATATTTAAGGCTTTAAATAAAAATCAAACAGGCAAGAGGTTAAAGGCAGTAAGATCAGATAGAGGAGGATAATTTATGTCAAATGATTTCATGGAATTCTTTGATAAGCATGGGATCAAGAGAGAATACACAATCCCAAGAACTCCACAACAAAATGGAGTAGTGGAGAGGCAAAACAGAACAGTGCAGCAAATGGCCAGGTCAATGATGAATGAGAAGAACATTGGTTAAAACGTATTAGGTAAAAGAAATACACACAGCAGTCCATGTTCTTAAAAAAGCTCACCTTATACCACAAAGTGACAAGACACCTTATGAACTATGGTATGGGAGACCTGCTTCAATCAAACACTTCAAAGTCTTTGGGAGTAAATGTTACATAAAGAATAATGATGAGAACCTTGGAAAATATGATGACAGGCCTGATGAAGGTATCTTCTTAGGATATGATACAAACAACAAAGGATACAGATGCTATAATAAGAGGTTGCATAAAATGGTTGACTGTATTGACGTAAAATTTGATGAAGGAATCCCAGCAAGAGAGGTGTACAATAATGAGTCTTCTACAGAGGACACAGCTAAAGCTGAATATGAACATGTCCAAGAATTAGAAAATGAAGACTCTGAATCATATGAAGACTCAGATACTCAGACAGACTCAAATCAGCAGGCTCCTTCAAATTCCTCCTCCAGAATTACTCAAAAGAATCATCTTGCAAGTCAGATAATTGGTGAAAAATACAAAGGTGTACAAACTAGGAGAAAGATAATAAAAAATACCGAGCAATCACATATAGCTTTCATAACCATGCTGGAACCCAAGAAATTTAATGAAGCTAGCAAAGATGACCTTTGGGTTAAAGAAATGAATGATGAACTTGATCAGATTGAGAAAAAAAATACGTGGGAGATGGTTCATAGACTAGAAGGTAAAAATATCATTGGTTCCAAATGGATCTTTAAGAATAAGTTGAATGAGCAGGGACAAGTTGTCAGGAAAAAAACAAGATTGGTTTGTAAAGGCTATGCTCAAATAGAAGGATTGGATTTTGATGAAACATTTGCGCCCGTAGAAAGGTTAGAAGCTATCAAAATATTTCTTGCCTATGCTTGTCATAAAAGGTTTAAGGTTTATCAAATGGATTTTAAGTCATCTTTTCTAAATGGAGATTTAAATGAAGAAGTCTATATGGAACAACCAGAGGGTTTCAAACTGTCTGATAACCCTGAATTAGTATGCAAGTTGAAGAAATATTTATATGGGTTAAAACAAGCTCCTCGTGCCTGGTAGCGCAGACTGGATACGTATCTCAAAGACAAAGGGTTCAAGAGAGGAACAGTTGACAACAATCTATATATCAAAACAGAGGGCAATGATTTTCTCATTGTGTTGGTCTATGTAGATGACATCATCTTTGGATGTAATAAGGATTCATTGGTAAAATGGTTTTCTTCTGCCATGGAGTCTAAGTTTGAAATTTTTATGATAGGTGAATTGTCATTTTTTCTTGGTCTACAAATTACTCAGAGGTCTGAAGGGATGTTCATTTCTCAAGAAAAATATCTAAGAGAAATATTGAAAATATTTCAAATGGAAGATTCTAAACCTGTGGGAACACCTATGGTTACTGGATGCAAATTAAGCAAGGATGATGACTCACCTGATGTTGATCAAAGTTCATATAGGTCAATGATAGGTAGCCTGTTGTACATCACAACATCTCACCCAGACATAATGCATGTTGTTGGAATGGTAGGAAGATATCAGTCCGCACCTAAACAAAGTCATTTGCTAGCTGTCAAAAGGATATTCAAGTATTTGAAAGAAACAATGACTTATGGTTTGTGGTATCCAAAAAATCAGAATTTTCAGTTAATTGCTTATTCAGATGCAGATTGGGCAAACTGTGTTGATGAGAGAAAAAGCACCAGTGGAGGAGCATTCTTCCTGGGTGACTCGTTAGTAGCATGGCTTAGTAAAAAGCAAAGTTCCATTTGTTTATCGACTACAGAGGAAGAGTACATTGTTGTTTCTACATGTTTCACTCAGGTATTATGGATGATTCAGACACTTGCAGACTTGGAGGTAAAATACACAACACCGATCCCAATTCATTGTGATAACAATAGTGCTATCAGTGTGTCTAAGAATCCTGTACTCCACTCCAAGACCAAGAATATTCCCATAAAATACCATTTTCTGAGAGAGCAGGTCACCAATCATATTGTTAAGGTCCATTAGCTTCCAACCACAAAACAAATTGCAAACATCTTTACTAAACCCCTAGCCAAGACACCATTTGAATATCTCCGACAGAAGTTGGGTGTCATCCCATCTCACATCTAAGCAAGTCCATCTTGTTAGGGGGAGTTTGTATTGGTTGAACATCTGATACCTCCTAAACATACTGCAATAGCTCAGGGGGAGCGTGTTTTCTTTGACATTGATGTCAAAGGGGGAGAAAAGGAGTGGTCTGGACTGGATGCTACAGTTGGAGGTCCAAACAGATTAGCGCAGTCATTCAGGGTTTCCATCAATGCCAAAGGAGGATATTGTTGGCATGTTTACAAGAAGAGCATGCTTTTCATTGATGGCAATAACAACAACAATGATGACAGATAGGCAGGCAAGGAATATCAACAGACAGGCAGGCAAGGAAGAACAACAACGATCGAATGGAAAGATCAACAGTGTAAGCTCAGAAGGAGGAAAAAAGTCAAAGCATGAAAAAGGTTTTCAGAGTTTTGCAAATTGGGAAATCCAAAGGAAAGAGGTTCAAACTCGTGATATACGAAATCACGATAACAATATTGATAATTGATTCAAGAAGAACACGTGGTGAACAAAAAATATTTTGTTTTGTGATGCAGGAGCATCTCCCACATCATGCGAGCCAGTGCAGAAGCAGAGGACAGCTGGATAAGCCAGCACAAATTTTGAAATTTCCTTGAAGTTGTTGCGCAAATCTTAAATGAGTCATTTAAGAAGGAGGCGCACTTGTATATGTAAATGGACCTTGAGCAGATAGCTCTCGTCCTTTAGTAGGTAGAGGCATTTAAAATAGTTAATGCAGGTAGATAGGAATTTAATTCTAGATTATACTGTTTGAGAGCATAAGAGGGAAACAGGATATAGACACCCTCACTGTGCATTGTAACATTATTATTGAGAACAGAGGAAGAACAAGAGCATGCAGAGAACTGTGTAAGAACACCCATGTACAGATATTTGAATTAATAGAAGAGTTCTGATTCAAATTCATGGTTTTGTGTCTGTTCTCTGTGTATTGATGCTTAATGATGTGCTCATGAATGTTTGCTTCCAGTTATACATTTTATTTTATATGATGTGTATATGATTTCATGTTTGAATTGAATTCTGAGAGGAAGAAGGAATGCGTTTCAATTGTTTCTCTATTTGAGCCAGAAAATTTCTGCAAGGAGTGTAGTTGAATTGTCGGCAAGGAGTGTGTTGATAGAGGGTTCAAATAGAGATAACATTTATTCTCATTCATCCCAAGGGTACGTTTGGGCATAGGAGCCATGCAAGGAGTGCACAGACCGGATAAAGGTCTCAAGGTTGCGAACCTGAGTGAAGCGTCGAAGGACTGATGCTGTAGGTGTGCGCAGAGTCGAGGGACTTCAACACCTAGACGTTGTTGAAGGTTTTCCACAAGGAGTGCGTGAAAGAAGTTTTCTTGAAGGACTTGAAGTCGTGGGAAGAACTCAGAAAGATAGGATTTCAAATCTGTTGAAGGATAGCGCAAGGGAGCTGCTATTGAAAACTTGTAAGAGGCATCGCAGGTTGGCGAGCAAGTGGATGAGTTTTGTGGAAGAACACTTCATCATTTCATGGATTGCATAAGAAAGAACAGATGGCCAATATTTTCCAAGGAGAATTCACGATACTCCAAGGGCCGTTATATATTGGAGAGGTGTAGGGGAGATACAATGAAGTATTCCCAAAGGGTTCAAAGCTCATGTGGGGCAGAGCCGTTGATCCAAGCCAGCAGGGCTGTTGGATCACTCGCGGAATCGCCTATCGAGATTTCGTGAGGAAAGAGTCGTAAAATTGGTAACGGAAATCGCGAAATCGCGATCCGCGATATCCTGACAGTGACGTAAACAGTGTGGGGCCGCAGGAGTTAGTGGAAGGCAGGTGGCACGAGACATCGGAGTTTCATGGTGAGAAGTGTCGAACCCACAGCATTAGGATTCGCGATACCGTGAACTCTGAAACGCCGATGGAGTGAAGCAACGATTAAATGGTTAATCCGCATGTGTGTCGGAAGTTCGGCGCGTCGGGTATCGCGAGTCAGGGAACCAAGGTGTTCGACATCGCGAGGGGAGAAATCGCGATAGAGAAAGTCCCGATAGGAGAAGGGAAAGGTCAACACTGACTTGTATTGATGTTTGGGGATTCGTAGGACCAACACTCGACCCCTGACCTTTGGATTCATGAAGTCGCAAGTTTCGATCCTCCAATATTGTGAAAAGGGGGGGGATCACGTGGAGAGATCTATGGGTGCAGATTTCCCGATAGGGAAATAGAAGAACCTTGGTGTTCTTTGGGCCGGGGAAAGAGGAGATCCTGTGAGCGGGTGTGCCTGCAGGTGCGACTGCGTCAGATTGGTATCAGAGCCTAATTCTTGTCTGTACGTTCAAGTGAGGGAGGCATAAGAGGTAAGGAGCACTCTAGTACACAACGTCAGTTTGGTATCAGAGCATAGAAATATTATTTTCTTTCTGTAATAGAGAAGAGGAGAGAATTCACCATGCCGCCAAGAAGAGATAGACAATCACCCGATCCAGAGGATAGGGAAATGCCAGGATAAAGAGGCAGGCAGATGGCAGATCCAGCCATAGAGAGACAAATGCGTGATCTCTGATCTAGGCTCGAATACATGGAGACAGTGCAAAGACGCACAGCTAGTGCAGGGGATCTCAATGATTCTGAGAGCGAAATTGAGGCTGAACGTGAAGAAGAGGTTGCAACCAAAGATGCATCAAATGAGTGTTTGATCAAAGATATTGCCAGGATGGGTGCAAGAGCAAATATGGACATTCCAGTTTACGAGGGAAACTTGGATGTAGAGGAGCTTCTATATTGGATTAGAGCTTTGGATACATACTTCAACTATGAAGATGTCAAAGAAGACAAGAAGGTCAAGCATGTTGTCACACACTTGAAAGGACATGCAGCATTTTGGTGGGATGAGCTACAAGATGATAGACGTTGCAAGGGAAAGCAAAAGATCAAAAGTTGGGACAGGATGATCGCGAAGATGAAAGAGAAATTCATCCCCAGGGACTACCAAATTACTATGTTCAGGAGGATGCAGAACCTGAGACAGAAGCTGATGACAGTAAAAGAATACACTGAGGAATTCTATAGACTGAACATCAGGGAAGGTCATCAGGAGAGCGATGATGAAAAGGTTTCCAGATATATGAATGGCCTGAGATATGATATCCAGGATGATATGAGCATGGTAACCATATGAATGGTGGAAGATGCTTATCAGATGGCTCTGAAAGCTGAGGAGAAGTTGAGACGAAAACAGAGTTAGAGGGGCCGAGGCAGAAGTCATCCCAGAGGAAAATTAGTTTCCCAGGAAAAATTCCAGAAGCCCAAGGAGGAATGGAAGAAACCTCAGACTCGTACAGAGAGAGGTGGAACCTCACAGCGAGGGCAGCCATATGTTGAGTAGAGAGGATAGCATAATGATCAGAGAGGAGATTATGCTGACAACAACACTTTTCCTCGTACTAGAGGTAGGGGAAGAAGAAGAGGTGGAGTAATCACATGCTTCACATGTGGAAAGAATGGGCACAAGTCTTATGAGTGTCCATAGAAGAAGAAGGACATTGGAGAAGCTCACATCACCGAAGCGCAGAGGTGGGATGTTGAGGCAGAAGACATTGAAGGCGGAAGATCGCTCATGATGTGAAAAGTCCTTTTGACACCCGAGAAGGAGGTGGAGAGTTCAGTCCAAAGGACCAGACTTTTCAGGACTGCTTGCAAGACCAAGGATAGGGTGTGCAAGGTCATCGTGGATAGTGGTAGCATGGACAATCTCATTTCAACCGAGATGGTAGAGAATATGGATCTGGAGACGACCGATCATCCAAGCCCATACAGAGTTTCGTGGCTACAAAAAGGACACCAGGTAACTGTTACTAAACAATGCTTGGTCGAATTCAAGATAGGAGGATATAATGATAAGATCTTGTGTGATGTTATTCCCATGGATTTTTGTCATCTATTACTAGGTAGACCATGGAAATATGACAGGAATGTGATTCATGATGGGAGGATGAACACATACACCCTGGAGAAGAATGGGAGGACACACATGTTTCTTCCGATAAAGGATAAGGAGATGAAGCTGGAGGTAAGAAACACTGTACTTCTCATGAGTGGGAAGGAACTTCTTACAGAGGTTAAAAAGAAGGAGGATCCACAATTCCTTGTGGTTAGGAAGCCGAGGATTATTCTAACTAGCACAAGAGTGGATGATTTACCAGATGAAGTTCAGGAACTGCTAGAAGAGTTTGTTGATATTATAGTGGACGAATTACCTCGTTCATTGCCACCGATCAGGAGTGTGATTCATCATATTGATCTCATACCAGGGGCCAGTTTGCCAAACAAATCCACGTACAGATTGATGCCACAGGAGAATGAAGAGGTTAAGAGGCAGGTCCAGGAGATATTGGACAAAGGTTTGGTCAGGGAAAGCTTGAGTCCATGTGTTGTTCCGATAGTACTCAGTCCAAAGAATGACAGAGGCTGGAGGATGTGTACTGAATCAAGGGTGATAAATAAGATAATGATCAGGTATATATTTCCATTGTCGAGGATGGATGATCTAATGGATTGCTTGAGTGGAGAAAAATATTTTTCAAAGATTGATTTGAAAAGCGGATATCACCAGATTCACATGAGAGAAGGTGATGAATGGAAGACAACATTCAAAACAAACGAAGGGTTGTATGAATGGCTTGTTATGCCATTTGTCTTAACAAATGCACCAAGTACCTTCATGAGGTTGATGAACGAAGTCCTGCGGGAGTTCATCGGAAAATTTTTCATCGTGTATTTGGATTACATATTGGTTTTCAGTAAAACAGCGGGGGAGCATCTGAAGCATTTAGCTACAGTGATGCAGAGACTACAGCAGGAGAAGCTGTTGATAAATATGAAGAAGTCCTCATTCATGAAGACAGAGCTCATTTATTTGGGGTTTGTTATTTCGGCAAATGAGTTGAGGATGGATCTGGATAAGGTGGAAGTGATTAAGAATTGGCCATCGTCGAAGAATATCTTTGAGGTGAGAAGTTTTCATGGATTGGCTAGTTTCTACCGAAAGTTCATTAGGAATTTCAGTGGGATTAGCGTAGCGATGATGGACACAGTGAAGAAGTGGCATAAGTATTTTCACTGTACAACAGAGGCTGAGAAAAGTTTCAACCTATTGAAAAGGAAGATTACGGAACAACCAGTTTTGGTGTTGCCGGATTTCCAGAATACATTTCAGGTGAAATGCGATGCAAGTGGATTTGCAATAGGGGAAGTCTTAATTCAAGAAGACAAGCCAATCGCATACTTCAATGAGAAGCTGAATGAAGTAAAATTGAAGTACTCCACATATGATAAGGAGTTTTATGCTATCATTCAGGAATTAAATAAATGGAGGCATTACTTGATCCCGAAAGAGTTTGTATTTTATAGTGACAATCATGCACTGCAGTTTCTGACTCAACAGGAGAAGTTGAATCAGAAACATGTCAAATGGGTTGAGTATATGCAGAATTTCACCTTTTTGATTAAACACATTTCTGGTACTGCTAACAAAGTTGCTGATGCTTTGAGCAGGAAGTGTTTGTTGTTGCAGGAGTTCCAAGTCAAGACGTTAGGTTTTGATGATCTCAGGGACATGTATGAAGATGATCCAGATTTTCAGGAGGCGTATGAAGTAGCTGATAATCTATTTCTCAGAGACAGAAGCCCGTGGATAGACTACATGATCCAAGAAGGATTGTTGTTCAAAGGCAATCAACTGTGTATTCCGAAATGCTCCATGAGGGAGAACTTGTTGGAGAAACACAGTGGAGGATTAACAGGACATTTCGGTCATGACAAAACGTTCGCAAAGCTGAATGAGTCATATTTTTGGCCGAGAATGTGAGTGGATGTTAAGAGATTTGTAGACAGGTGCAGAATTTTCCAGCATTCGAAGGGAAGGAAGCAGAATGCGGGATTTTATCAACCATTTCCCATACCAGAGAGGCCATGCGAAGCGATTAGCATGGATTTTGTATTGGGGTTTCCAAGGACACAAAGAGGTGTTGATTCAATATTTGTGGTAGTGGACAGATTTTCCAAGATGGCACACTTCATTCCATGCCAGAAGACTAGCGATGCGACTCACATCGCAAATCTGTTTTTCAAGGAGGTCATTCGACTTCATGGTTTTCCGAGAAGCATAGTTTTGGATCGAGATACAAAATTCATGGGGCATTTTTGGAGGACCTTATGGAAGAAGCTAGGGAATAACCTATTGTTTAGTTCATCATATCATCCTCAGACGGATGGATAGACAGAAGTGGTCAATAGAAGTCTGTGAGACTTGCTGAGGAGCTTGGTGACAGAGCACCATACCCAGTGGGACAATATATTGCCACAGACAGAATTCGCGTATAACAACTCAGTGAATCGCAGCATAGGGAAAAGTCCATTTCGAGTTGTATTGAGTTGTATATGGGATGCAACCAAGAGGAGTTTCTGAACTGAGGAATTCAGAACAGACTGTGACTAGCAGTGCTAGTGCAGAAAATTTCACAGAGGTGATGAAAGAACTTCACATCCAGGTGAAGGAGCGACTGTTGAAATCAAGCCAGGAGTATAAACGCAGAGCCAATCAGCATAAGAGACAACTTCAGTTTGAAGTCGGTGATCTGGTTCTGGCACATTTGAGAAAGGAAAGTTTCCCGAGGGGAACATATAATAAGTTGAAAATGAAGAAAATCGGGCCATGCAAGGTCTTGAGAAAATTTGGGACAAATGCTTATGAGATTGAATTACTCGATGGGATCGAAATTTCTCCAATATTCAACATCTCAAATTTGTACCCATACAGGGCTGGAGAAGCAGAAAATGGAACCGAGCAGCCAGTGATCCAGTGGATGAAACAATTTCCAATTGCAGAGAAGCCAAAGATGGAGTGCATACTGGACAAGAGAGTGAGTAAGAGGACCAGGAGAAAGCAATACTTTGAGTATCAGGTCAAATGGAAGAACCATCCAGTTGAAGATGCCAGCTAGGAGACGGAAGAAGAAATACAGAAGCATGGAAATACCATGCAGGAGCTCATGGACAGGAGCCCATGAAAATTTTCAAGCGAGGGAGTATGATACAGGAGCATCTCCCACATCATGCGAGCCAGCGCGGAAGCGGAGGACAACTGGATAAGCCAGCTCAAATTTTGAAATTTCCTTGAAGTTGTTGTGCAAATCTTAAATGAGTCATTTAAGAAGGAGGTGCACTTGTATATGTAAATGGACCTTGAGTGGATAGCTCTCATCCTTTAGTAGGTAGAGGCATTTAAAATAGTTAATGCAGGTAGATAGGAATTTAATTCTAGATTAGATTGTTTGAGAGTGCAAGAGGGAAACATGATATAGACACCCTCATTGTGCATTGTAACATTATTATTGAGAATAGAGGAAGAACAAGATCATGCAAATAATTGTGTAAGAACACCCATGTACAGATATTTGAATTAATAGAAGAGTTCTGATTCAAATTCATGGTTTTGTGTCTGTTCTCTGTGTATTGATGCTTAATTATGTGCTCATGAATGTTTTCTTCCAGTTATACATTTTATTTTATATGTTGTGTATATGATTTCATGTTTGAATGGAAGTCTGAGAGGAAGAAGGAATGAGTTTCAATTGTTTCTCTATTTGAGCCAGAAAATTCCTGCAAGGAGTGCAGTCGAATTGTCCGCAAGGAGTGCATTGACAGAGGGTTCAAATAGAGATAACTTTTATTATCATTCATCCCAAGGGTGTGTTTGGGCATAGGAGTTGTGCAAGGAGTGTGCAGGATGGATAAAGGTCTCAGGGTTGCGAACCTAAGTGAAGCGTCGAAGGACTGCTGCTGCAGGTGTGCGCAGAGTCGAGGGACTTCAACACCTAGACGTTGTTGAAGGTTTGCCGCAAGGAGTGCGTGCAAGAAGTTTTCTTGAAGGACTTGAAGTCGTGGGAAGAACTTAGGAAAGATAGGCTTTCAAATTTGTTGAAGGATAGCGCAAGGGAGATGTTATTGAAAACTTGTAAGAGGCATCGCAGGTTGGCGAGCAAGTGGACGAGTTCTGTGGAAGAACACTTTATCATTTCGTGGATTACATAAGGAAGAACGAACGAGCGACATTTTCCAAGGAGAATTCGCGATACTTCGAGGGTCATTAGATCTTGGAGAGGTGAAGGGGAGATATGGCAACGTATTCCCAAAGGGTTCAATGCTCAGGTGGGGCAGAGCCGTTGATCCAAGCCAGCGGGGCCGTTGGATCACTCGTGGAATTGCCTATCGGGATTTCGTGAGGAAAGAGTCGTAAAATTGGTAATGGAAATCACTAAATTGCGATCCGTGATATGCCGACAGTGATGTAAACAGTGTGGGGCCGTAGGAGTTAGTGGAAGACAAGTGGCACGAGACATCAGAGTTTCATGGTGAGAAGTCCTGAACCCACAGCATTAGGATTCTCGATACCGCGAACTCCAAAATGTCGATGGAGTGAAGTGGCGATTAAATGTTTAATCCACACGTGTGTCAGAATTTCGGCGCATCGGGTATCGGGAGTCGGGGAACCAAGGTGTTCGACATTGCGAGGGGAGAAATCGTGATAGAGCAAGTACCGATAGGAGAAGGGAAAGGTCAGCGCTGACTTGTATCGGTGTTCAGGGATTTGTAGGACCAACACTCGACCCCTGACCTTTGGATTCACAAAGTCGCGAGTTCTGATCCTCTGATATTGTGAAAAAAGGGGGGGGTTCGCATGGAGATATCTGTGGGTGCATATTTCTCGATAGGGAAATAGAATAACCTTGGTGTTCTTTGGGCTGAGGAAAGAGAAGATCCAGTGAGTGGGCGTGCCTGCGGGTGCGGCTGCGTTATTTTGGAGTTTCACAGATCGGGAAATCCAAAGGAAAGAGTTTCAGACTCACGATATGTGAAATCGCGATAACAATCTTGACAATTTATTCAAGAAGGAAACATGGTGAACGACAAAGGTTTTGTTTCAGAGTTTCGTAGATCAGGAAATCCAAAGGAAAGAGGTTCAAACTCGCGATATGTGAGATCACGAAAAGATCTGGATTGTCAGATCACCAAGGATTGTGGACCATTGATCAGGCATGAAGAAGGCTCGTGAAGTGGCGAAATCACGATAAGATCCGGGCCATTAGATCTGGAGTAATTATGAATTACCAATAGCCGTTAGATATGGTGAAGCTGCAAGGCAAATAAGACCAAGAGTCATACAACTCTCCAAAACTGTGAAGGAATCCTAGCCATCCATTGAGGACAGTCATGGACCATTGGATCCATAGGACACATGGTGAAAGATCATTGTTTCGCTGACTGGAAATTCAAAGGAGCGAAGTGCTCGTTTGATTGGTAAGTGGTCATATCTCTTGGTTACATTGTCGAGAGCTAGATAAGCCAAGCCCTATTTTGGAGTTCGTGACATGGAGAGTTGAGAGGACTCATCACAGCATACCCAAGATGAAAAAGTGCGAAATGAGTTTTCGAATAAGGCTGTGGTCACATCCAGTGATTACATCTGCGAAAGATGGAGGAAGGAGCTAGCAGTTTTAAGCTCCATCTCAGAGTCTCGACACTCGTGACTTGGAGCATCAATATCCTTCATCACAGGAATCAGGATATGCGAGATCGCGATGAGATCTGGACCGTCGGATCATTAGAGATCTCGACCGTTGATGAGGCTCGATGAAGTTCATAAGTTCATGAAACACGAAGTGCCTTTTGGCGCAGCCTGTGGTCACCGACGGTGGTCATATGAAGGGAAGAAGCTAGCAGAGTTAAGCTCCACCTTAGAGTCTCAGCGATCACGACTTGGAGCATCAAGACTCTTCATCACAAGAATCATGATATGCGAGATCGTGATGAGATCTGGACCATTGGATCATCAAAGATCTCGATCGTTGATCAGGCTCGATGAAGTTTATAAGTTCATGAAATATGAAGAGCCTTTTGGCACAGCCTGTGGTCACAACTAGTGGTCATGTGAGGGGAAGAAGCTAGCAGTGCTAAGCTCCATCTCAGAGTCTCGACGATCGCAACTTGGAGTGTCGAGATCTTCTATCACAGGAATGACGAGATGCGAGATCACGAAATTAAAACTATGTTTAGCGCTCGGTCACAGCTAGTGGGCATATGAATTAAACACAAGACCCTACGAACTAAATCCAATGGTGCAGGTGAATTTAAGTATGATTGAAGATCTACTGTTTCTCTTCACAGTTAACCGATCAGTGGTGATTCAGTTGCTGAAGTGGTCTATGGAGGTTCACAGTTTAATTGCGATAAACCACTAATGGTTTCTAGCAAAGGACTCGAAGAGACTTCTGTGTGATTTCCAAAGGAGCTGAAGAGTCTCTAGGAATCTGCCAGTGGAATGAAGACTGTTTGTAAAGGCAATTGACAGATGGATCTAACTCCCAGAGAAGCTGAAGAGTTTCCATGATGATTAGGTAGAGTACTCAACATGAGAGAGCATGCAGAAGCATGGCGGGACAACATGCACAAGGTGCACAGAGACTATAAGTAAGTAGAATAGAGAAGAGATGGGTGTTGTTGTTGTTGAGAGGGATTCAGGAGTGTAGAAGGAGGAGTGTGCAGCAGCGGAAATACAAAGAAGATGAATGGTGCATTGAAGCGACATGGCGCATAGAGCATAAAAGGAAAAAGAACAAAAGCGCAAGGAGTGTGCAGAAGACACTGATGCAGACAGAGCAGCGTAGTGTAGCAAAACAGTGATGAGACCGGTAAGGTATTGAAGAACTTTATATCATTGTAAGAAGTCTTAATAGAAAAGATTTACATTTGAGGGTGGTAGGGTGGTGGTAGGGAGGATTGTTGTCCTCAGAGGTTCAAGTGGGTGCTTGAACACAGGGAGTTGTAGCTTCCTTCTAGTTGGTGCTAGAGAAATCGGGGAGTTGGTGCTTCCTTCTAGTCAATGCTAGAGAAACTAGGGAGTTGGTGCTTCCTTCTAGTTGGTGCTAGAGAAGCCAGAGAGTTGGTGCTCTCAGCAAGTAGCATCTTGAAAAACAAAGGTTGTAGCCTCATTATGATTTGGTGCTCATACGTATGATAATGTAAAGAATGTAAAGATTACTTATCATATAAAGAAGAAGAGGTTTTTACCCTGTATGGGTTTCCTCAGGAAATATTTGTCTTTGTGTATCTCATATGTGTGGCTGATGTTGAATGTTCTATTGCTTACTTCCCTGCATTATTGTGACTATCATTAAATGTTGTGTAAAGAGTTTAAAATAAGCATAATTGTTTAATCTTAGTAACAACTGATTCACCCCCCCCCCCTCTCAGTTATCCAACACCCCGACCAACTCACTAATCTCATCATGCTCTCTTTCCCTCCAATGAACATACATCCTACAAAACACCAAGTTCAGGAGGGTTAACCCTTGTTTGTTTAAAAAAAAATCATTAAATAAATGGGTCCACGCGGGCTGTAATGATGACAGTCGTGTGTACATGCATGCAGTTTTTCCTCTACTCAAGTGTACACGCGACCTATCATAGGAAATCCCGCATGGACCTAGAGTCAACCTTTTGAGGGTCGACAACCCCCCAAAACTTGAAACTAAAAGCATAAATAAAGATTTTAATTGCAAGAGGAGAGAGTTTATACTTACTTGGTCCAAACGAATGGTCATTTCATCCACTGTATCTCCCAGAATCACTACTTTTATCAAAATGTTTTTTTTTCTCTAGAGTCAATTTCCAAATCAACAATGGTGATAATGAGCTGCCAACTTCTATTTATAGACTTTTTGGCCCCTTTTTGTCATTTTTTTGGCCCCCCTTATCATTTTCTTTAAATTGAAAACCATTTAGAGTGATTCAAGAGTTGCGTTGGAAGGTTATGATCGGGTATCAAGACATTTTTTTGGATTTTTGGGTCACTTTTGACGGTCTGTGGGAAAAACATCAGGTGATCAACTTGAGCATATAGGTTACATTTCCACCCCGACTTTTGTATCTCGTTGTCTTTACCCCTTTGCCATAGGATCGATCCCATTAGGTTGCGACACAGAACCATCATTGTTGCTTTAGAACTGTCGCAATTTGGTGGTAGAGCTTACCAGAACATGGATGCCCTAGGTAGATCCTGGTTGCGTTATGGTGTCCATATTGTCACTAATGAATGTAGGCGTGGGAGTCCTTTTTATTTTTCTTGATTACACGTTTGAGCCTCATTTGAATGATTCCTTTTCACTCTTGACCTCACCCTCGGGAATCCCAAAAAACATAACGGGTTTTCTTTTAAGCCCTTTTCAGACCCTCTAAAAATGAAAAGATTGTCGAGCGATCTTGTGGCCTTTTACGCTCGTTAAACTGAAATTTGAAGTCACATCTATCCAGCGGTAGTTTACCCCTTTTTTGGTCCGGACGGTCAACTGTACAAACAAAGGTATACTCTAAGGAACTTCAGTTCTCTAGAAGACTACTCTCAGGTATCATTTTAACCCTTTTTCAGGCTTGAGGGACTAAATGTACGAAAAAGGAACCCCCACAGAGTCGATATTTAAGCTCTTTTCAGACTCCCTAAAATTGAAAAGATCGTCGAGTGACCTTATTCTTTCACACTCGTTAAAATGGTCCAGAAGAACATTCCTGATGGAGTCCATAGTTAAGATTTTTTCAGACTCCTTAAAAATGAAAAAATGGTCGAGTGATCTTGTCTTTATCACACTTGTTAAAATGGTTTTGAATAGACGTCTTTTCAGTGCTAGTTTACCCCCTTTTTCAAACCGACTAGACTACCTTTGAAAAAGGTACTCCAGTGGAGTCTCCTTTTACATTTTTTCAGACTCTCTAAATATGAAAAACCACTGAGCTTACCTTCTCTAGGCTCGTTAAAATCACATCGAAGGATGTTACCATTGTGTGTTTTATTAATTGCATTTTCATACCCGCGTCTTTGGCCTAATTCCAACTCCATGTTGCTCTCAGTTGAACCATCTAAATCATGCCTTATACGCAAGCCCTGTAGCACTTTGCCTCTGTGTCTTTACACCTTTGGCCCCTAGAGGATTTTTCCCGAGTGTCCTTACTTTGAACATCATTCTTGTCCCTACGCCTTGAAATTGTATGTTTTCAACACTCATTCCTCCTTTGTAACATAACATTCTTTAATTCTTTTTCCCAAATTATTGAAAAGACAAAAAATAAAAATAATTCAAATATACCCCAAAAAGAGGAAGGGAAAGGTATTTTCTTTATTGGCAGCATAATGAGTCTCCCTTGGATAAAGAACATCTGTCTGTTTTTTCATCAAACTCTGGGATTTAATACGACCTTAGGAAGTTGTTCTCACTACATAGAGTTGTGTCCTCCTTCGTTTGGTTATTCTTCCAAACATATGGAGAGTTTGCATCGCCTCCTGCCTCGTAAACTTATGTTAATTCCATGCTACCTGAGTCTCATCATTTGTCGTGCTATTGTCCAAGGGAAGTTTTTATCAAGCCTGATTCGGCCCCTCTGCAGTTTGTCTCTTTCCCTCATGCCCGACCATCCTGAACGTCCAATCAAGTCTTTGTTCAAAATCAATGAAGCCTTTAGTCTGATCATCAAGATTCTCTAGTCCATGACCAACGAGCCATCGAAGACCTTTGGCTAATGAAGTCGTACACTCATATTACACTCCTACCTGAGTTTTGAATATTTTGAAGTTGTTGCTCGAGCTCTGAAGACCTCATCTCCAGCCATCAGGCCTTATCAGCTTCTAGAAGATGGATACTCTACACATATATCTTTTTGATTTTGAGATGTAGCTCCACTATGTATTTCTCATGGATACACTTTATATAGTTATATGACATGGATATACAGTGTATTTGATTGGTAGCCATGATTTTATTTTATCCCGAGCATGGGTATGCCCGCCTCGATGAGACAATTATTATTTTGCAGACGACACCTCCCGATTTCTGGTCCCTGGGCTCACTTGTTCGGCACATCGATGAATATTGTTAATGTATTTCAACCATCAGATTCTCTTCTAGCCTCACACATTAGGGGGCATCTGTTATAACCCTAATTTTCACCAGACATGCTTACTTGGCATCAGGCCATCTCAGATTCCTTCTTTTCCAAAACATTGTTGAACAACTCTTCTTAAAAACCCCTTTTATAAAGGACCACGTGCCCTGCTCCATTACTGCATGCATGTACAGGCTAGCTGACCCAAGACAGCCTGCGTGTACCTACAAAATCACAAAAAAAGGAATTTTTTTGATGGAACACACATCTTTGGGTAAGTTAACTAAACCTTTCGGCCATGCATGGCCAGAAATTCAACCAAATAGCTAGCTTCTTCTAGCCTATAAAAGAAGGGTTAGGGGTCCCATTTGGAAGAGGAGAATCATAGTAAATAAACTATACCCGATTGAGCATTCCCTTTGTCCCAATCTTTCACCATCCTTGTGAAAAGAGAAGTATAGAGAAAATCAGTTGGAAGACAGTGGAAGAAGAGAACGGGACTAGGATCGAGGAGTAGTAGCCGACTTTATCATTGTAAGGTATCTTTATGAAGTTAATAAAAGGATTACTTTTCCCGTCCCGCCATATGAGATTGTCATTATTGGAATATTGATTGTATGATTGATTAAATTTCTAACCCATTAGTTCATAGATCAAATGTATGTAGAGTTCTTTGTTTGTCTTTAGTGAATGCAGGTCAGCATTGGGAGGAGAGTTGCATTCAAAGAACGACCAAGCACAAAAAGGGATCGACATCAAACACAAAGAATAAGGTACATCAACTTAATCTCTTGAGCCTTGTAATTACATATGAGTAATGGGGGTCTAGGCATGGGATGATGGTAAAAAGTAAGAATCTTTAGGTCATTTCTGCATGCATGATAAAACCCTTAGTGCTAGTCTGTAGGAGGGATTTCCCACCCACAACAAATATCATCAACATAAAATTCAATTAACAAAATACTATCTTGATTTACCTTGATGTAGATCTTGTTGTCTTCATTTCCTTTCCTGAACCCTTGCTATTGTAAATATATGTCCACTATATAATACCATTCTCCAGGGGCCTGTTTGAGACTATACAAGGCCTTCTTCAACCTGCAAACATAATTTTCATTCTATGACAATTGAAATCCTTTTGGTTGCTCAATGTAGACTTCTTCTTCTAGATCCCCATTTAGGAAGTATGATTTCACGTCCATTTGATACACTTTAATATTCTTGGAGCATGCATAAGTGAGGATCAATAGGATTGCTTCAATTCTAGCAACCGGGGTAAACGTCTCTTCAAATTCGATACCTTCAACATGAGCATATCCTTTACATACCAATATAGCTTTCTTCTTAGTAACCTATCCATCTTCATTTAATTTTTTTCTGAAGACCCAATTTTTGTCGATCACATTATTGTACCTTGACATTGGAACTAATTCCCAAGTGTCATTCTTCTCTATATGATCCAATTATCTGTCCATGTATTTTATCCATAATTCATCCTTGTTGGCTTCTTCAAAGATACTTGGCTCAATTCAGGATAAGAGTTCTAGGTGCAGTTGTTCTAGTGAACAAATTCTTCTTCTAGTCTCAACCCATGCATCTTTGTTCCCGATAATCTGATCTGACGAATGATTCTTCTATATTCGTTTTCTAGGTGTCTTTGGAGGTACATGAATATAGTTTTGTTCTTTCTCTTCTACTTATAACTAGCCTTCTTCATATTCCCCTTCTGCTACTTCTTCATCCTTTGCTTCTTCTTCATGAAACTATTCCATTGACTCCTTTTCTTCTTCCTTTATTTTTCATCCACTTGTCTCATCAACCATCACATTGATGCTTTCCAAAACTTTATCGATACTTATATTGAAACATTTGTATGATTTTCATGTGCTTGAATATCCAACAAGTATGGATTTGTCCACATGAGAATCAAACTTTCCCATTATTCCATATTCTCTTTTGATGTATCATTTTCTTCCAAAAAATCTAAAGTGATTCACATTCATTGGTCTTCCTTTCCATAGATGGTAGGAAGTTTTATCACTGTTGTTTCTAAGAATTACTCTATTTTTAATATGAACTATTGTATGCACTGCATGTGCACAAAATATGTCTATCAATTGGGAATACATTAACATAGTTCGAGCCATTTCTTGTATTGTTTTGTTCTTCCTTTCAAAAACTTCATTCTATTGAGGTGTCCTAGCAACGGAGAATTGCATTTTATCCCATGCTTTCTACAGAAATCCATAAATTCCTTCGAAGTAAACTCTCCTCCATTATCATATCTCAAACATTTAATTTTTGAATCCATTTCATTTTCAACCATTTCTTTGTATATCTTGAAGTTCTCGAATGCTTCTGACTTCTTCCTAAGAAAAACAACTGTAGTTATCCTTGTATAATCATCAACCAATAAAATAAAATATTTCTCACCTTTTAAACCCTTTGTTCTAGTTGGTCCAACTATATCAGTATGCACAATTTCCAGTGGTCTTGTTGTGGAGTATTCCTCTGATTTGAATTTGGTCTTTGTTTGTTTTCCTTGTTGACAATGTTTTCATAAGGTGTTGGGTGCTTCGTGATCTAGGGAATTTCTCTAACTAATTCCTTTTTGATGACTTTGAAAAGGTTGTCAAATTTTATGTGACCCATTCTTCTGTGCCATAGCCAAACTTCATCTTCTTTTCCTAGACAACACTTTTCATTTCCAATTTCACTTAATACATATATGTTGCTTGAATTTCTTACAAATGTTTCAACCAATCTTTCTGAACTTGCTTTTCTTATTTCGCACTTATATGAACCAAACACAAGTTTTTTCCCTTGGTAACACATTTGAATTACACTTAGAAGATTATGTTTCATATCTTCCACTAGTAGAACATTTTCTTTCTTGGTATCCTTGTTTCCAATTTTTATTGTGCCTCTTCCAATGGTTCTAGTTGAGTCGTTGTTTCCAAAGGTGAATGATCCATATTTTTCCTTTATCAAGGTTAGAAACCTTCCCTCATTTCCTGTCATGTTCTTTGAGTAGCCAATGTCAACATACCAACCATGTTTCTTATGTTTAGCTTGTAGAGAAAGTGTGAATTATTCATTGTTGAACTGGTTCTTCTTTCTTATCCATATTCTTTGAGGTTCTTGTCTGTGACTGTTGTTATTTTGTTGTGATTCTCTTGGGGGAATTGTCATTCTACAATATTTGGCCATGTGTCCAAATTTGTTGCACTTGTATCATGTCATCTCATTACTCAAGGATTCAAACTTGTTGTATATTTTTTTCTGTGTTTCAATCGACCTTCCTGAATAATCATTTCGTGCATAACTTTCATGGTTATCTCTATGCCTGTTATTTTCTCTGCAATTCACAACCTTATGTCCAAAATTGTTACACAAATAATATAAACCAAGAAAGATGGTTTGATACCTGGGAGCTATATATATTCTAAAGTGAGTTACTTTTCTGAACCCTTCTTCTTGAGGCATTCTTGTTTCTTACTGTCGTTGATTATGAAATCTAAGTCTTTTGGGTGGAAGAGTGTCTCTGTGATCTTCCTTGTAAAACTTATTGTCTCCTTTGACTATATATGGATAGATTCTTGGTTGTGTTTCTTGATATATTGTTTTGGAGATTGATCCATTTTCTGTCTGGTTGCATCCAAGTCTGGACCTGTCATGATTTGTCCTTTGACTGCTAAAAATATTGTCCAAAAATTTTGAGTTGTTCTGCATGATTTTATTTTGAAGGTCTTTTCTCAATGTGACAATCTTTGCTTCCAAACCTCTAATGATCCTATCTTTTTCTTCCAACTGTTCTTTGAGTGCTTCTTCAATTCTTTTGTTTTATTCAACTTGGATTTTTTATTTAGTGATCATCTTCTCTAGTTCTTTAGAGTTTGATTTTTGATTTTCCTCTTTTCTTTTAAGTTATGCCTATAGTGACTTGTTTGTATTCTTTTCCCTTTTAATAACTTCTATGGAACTCAAAAGTTATTCTATGTAGTTGAATTATTCCTCTTCATATTTTTCTTCGGTGCCTTCTTCATTGGACTATTCTACTTCCATGAATAGAACCCTTTTTGTATCACTTTCACTAACTTCATCTTTGTGTAATGAGGTGTCATCTTCTTTGGTGAAAAATATTTTCTTGAGAAATTTATTTTTGGTTCTTTTGCCTTTGTATATTTGTTTTCTATTTGAATCATATTCTTTGTTCCTTTTCTTTTTCTTATGGGGACATTTGTTAACGAAATGACCAATACCATCACAATTAAAAAAAATCAATGGAATCTTACCTCTACATTTGTCGTTGGTTCCCTTTTTCCATCTTCTAATGAAGTTGACTAATTCTTCATCACCTTCTAAGATGTCACTTTTGTTGTTATCTGACTTTTCCTTTTGCTTACCCTTTTTTTTGACTTCTTGTATTATTTGAATGTTGCTTCTTTTGTAACTAGATTCTCTTGTTCGGTTCTCATTTCATAGGCTATGAGCATTCCATGTAGCTCATCCATGCTTATTGAATCCAAATCTCTTCTTTATTCTAGTGCTGAGATATTAGGATCAAATATCATTGGAAGTGATCTTAGTACCTTCTGAACAATTATAGATTCATCAACTTCTTCTCTCAATCCTCTAATTGCATCATGGTTTCTTCAACTCATAAAATGTAGGATGCAACATTTTAATCTTCCTTCATCTTCAACTGTTCACATTTACCTCTGTAAGTTTGAATCTTTACTTCCTTGAATTTTTCATATTCTTCATAAACATTATGAAGTTTGTCACAAATCTCCTTTACGAAGCTACAATTCATAACTCTGACATATACCGAATCAATCAGACCATTTAGGTTGAGTTTCCTTCCATTGTCATTTTTTGGAGGAATGATAGGTTCTTTATATCCATCTACTATTGATTGTGAAACCTCAAATACTTGTGCTTGTATATATGTTTTCATCCTTGTGCTCCATAATGCATAGTTTTTTCCATTAAACTATGGTATTCCATTTTTATACATATTGATGCTCTCCATGATCTACCTTCTAGTGGTTAAGATGATTCCTGAAGGAAAATGCTTTGAAACCAACTGTTGGATTATTGTGAGGGGGGTGAATTAGTATTAGAGAAATTTAATCCTTTTTAACAATAGTATATAAGTGTTGTTTATGTTTATGATCAATTTACCATTATCATTCAACAAGTGCAGAATAAATGAACCATAAGCAATGAGAAATAATACACATACACATTACACTAGTATTTTTATGTGGAAACCCAGTGCAGGAGAAAACCATGAAATGTTTTTTCTTGTATCATGTCTTTAAGAATTACATTAATTGTAAGCACCAACTTCCTTTGTTCTCCAGATGTAACTGGAAGGATTATCCAAACCCCTATATTTTCAATCTACAACATGAGGGAAGATCCAAATCCCCAATTCTTTGGCTACAACCAAAAGGAGGATACAACCCCATATTCTCTCTGAATACAAATGGAAGGTTGATACAACCACCTATCATTTCCCTGTCCAACCACCCTAAAATATAACTGTGAAATAAATGATGAAACCACTTCCACAATGTCACTATGAGATATACCACTGTAAACCTATACCAATCTGTGCCAACAACCTGTAACCAAACTGAACTAGAAATCATGTTGTACCAATAGCCTATAATCAAATTATACTAGAAATCATGTTGTACCAACAAATACCAACAGGTACGAAACCTGTATATGTTGCAGCTCGCGTATGTATGTGACCTGTCTATATTGTAGCCTATGTATGTACGCAGTCTATATATACTACAACCTGCACACATCTTCAGAAAGCTAGGTTTTTCACCTTTATGAAACTCAGACACTTTGTTTCCTCTATCACATCAACCTGTAACCTATCACTATGTCCAATTTGTAGTTTTTCCCTATGCATGCATCATCATACATATCCCTTAACCAAGTGCATCTATGTCTCTCTAGTCATGTGCCATACATGTGTATACAATCATGATCAAGTGTAATAACCCTCACATGGACTAGACATCAAACCCTCACTAATATGCATCCTAAAAATACACCAACAACTTCACCAACACATAACAACCAAAATCCATCAACCATGTACCAAGAAATACAAGATATGCCTCAACACTCAACCCAACAAGATGTAGAAGTAATGAATACTAGACATACCAGTGTTGTATTTCTGTAGATCTAGCTCATATAATAAGTTCCATACAACCAACAAACTCTCTAGGGAAAATATTCAAACTCCCATAACCATATCTCATGTAGACAACAATGTCCAACTACGCATAAGAATATGACGTACCTTTTGAACCTGCAGATAGATCTATTGTAATTGATCATTGTAGACCTTCCTGTTGGAGTTACTTCACACACACCTAGGATTTATTTTTCCTAAGGTTATTCCTTGTTTATTAGTCATAATTAGTCATTATCCAATCTCCTATATTTTAGGGGAGAATATTCCACCTGGAGAATATTCTCTTTCAGTTGACACTTCAGTTTGACTAGTTGAGTTGAGTTTAGATGTTGGATTGGTTTTGTCACCATGCAACATTGGGATCATCACCAACTCACTACTCTTTGTTCGGATAGTTAATTGACGACTAGTTGACTAGTTAACTCAGCTAGGTGGTAGTTCACTCCCATAACTGCCTGAGAGACTAGACTAGGTGGCAGTTTACTCTCGTAACTACTAGTGTGTGTCCAGATCAATCTAGACCACCACTATGGCTCATTAGTTACTCATGTATCCTATAACTATTGTAAATTATTCACTCTTTGAGTGTGGAATACGGTTAATGAGAATTTTTTCCATTCTTTCTCTCCTTCTTCTTATTTTTCCAATTCTCTCTGCAAATGTGTGTATCATTGTTTAGCTAGATCTATTCTGTGTAGGTTCAACACATTTACATGGTATCAGAGCCGATGGACTGCTAAGAAAAAACTACACCAAATCATATTTTGCAAGTACAAAAGATTGAAGACAACAAAAATATGGATTATTCGCCGGAAATACTTCTCACGCCTCATAACTATTTGGAATGGAAGCCAAAGATTATGCTTCTGCTCAAATGCAAAGGCTTGTACCAAATAAATATGGCAATGGAAGTAGAGCCTGATTCTATCGATGAGAAAAATGACTTTCTCAATAGACAAGATATGGCCATAGGATGTATCCTCTATTTTATTTCTCCCGAAATTATCCATCAAGTATATGATGAATCACAAGAATTCACTCCAAATGGTTTATGGATCATATTGGAGGTTTTATTTGGGAATAAGGAAGAATGCATGCAAAATGTTGAAAAGATAGAGAATGTAGAAAATCCACTGGAAGATAAATCATCTCAGTTTGAAGAACCTTCTACACAAGTATCTACAGAAATTTGTATTCCATTAATTGAAGATGATGTCTACTCCATTTCATATTTTTTTTCTGAAATTCATGTGGAAGATATATGGACTGAATCTTAGGAGTCACATGCAGACACTTTTGCATGCACCATGCATGCATCTCAGGAGTCAGAAAGGGAACCACGCACATCAGACGCCATTCTGATATTTTCTGAGAAAAAATTGTAGAAACAAATTGGATATTTGAATTCCTCTTGGGAAAATATCCAATTTCAAAAAAAATAATCATCCAAAATGGAGTCTGGGAACTGAAGTTATGATCGTTTCAAAATCAACAAAATTTCAGCGTTTTTTTCCGGAAACGGTCGTACAGTTTTCAAAGTTTTATCCAAAATTTATTTGGATATTCTTCATTACAAGAAGATAAAGTGGATATGTGTGGACATATCAATGATGCATCTACTTCATCAGATCCGTGCATACATATACATCTTCAACAAAATCTTCAACGAGCACAAACTTGCATAGTTGCAAGGTCTTCTTGGAGTGAAGGACAAGGTTGCTT
>ML777769.1:475126-497637 GCA_009831015.1 Picea engelmannii | reverse complement strand
TTTTACCCCACTTAAATGTTCAAGTACAAGATGATTCAAAATGAAAATGTCTCCTTGGTATATATAGGAGACTAGGAGGTATAATTACAACTAATGGCCTAAATCCGACATAAATAAAATAAAATTACTAATATAATATTCCCTAATTAATGGGTAATGAGCCAATATTAGGGCTTAACAATCGGGTTTTCAAAGCAAGGTAGCTCCTGCACCAAGGCAAGTGGCTCACTTGGGGCCAAGTTCAACAAAAGTTTCCCCATATGATGGGGGAACTCAATGCAGTGGAGATCATTGCTTCCTAATGGGTATGAATTGATCCAGGTGGATATCACTGGCCACCAACCTATTCCACTAGTTGAAAGAACAATTTTCGATTTTGGCATCTTTTTTACAATTTTTCTGGTCCCAAACTTTCGGGGTCATTTTGAGGCCCTAAACGACGTTTTTTTGGACTTTTGGGGGGATATTGGATCTCCACAACATATTATAACCCTTGATGAAAGTTTTACTTCTCATTTGGACCTTTTTGATGAGGTATTAAATTCCCTAAACAAAGATTGTATGCAAACGTTACACCCTCGGGAAGTTGACATATCAACTACCCCCATCAGGGCTCACAATGCTTTTGGTGTTTAATCTTTCAGGGTTAGGGTTTTGGATGTTTAAGTTTTTTTCATTTATTATTTATGTTAAAATGGCCTTTAGAGCCTCATTGTAATCAACTTCTTGCAATGAGCATAGCCACTACATCACTTCTCGGAGATAAGCTACCACCATTCGAGGAATTTTGTTTGATTATGCATTTTTAAAGTGTTAACCTTTCCATTTATTAATAGAATTCAAGTTTCACTATATCTATGTGTTTTTTTATATATCTATATTTCATTTTGTTCCATTCAGAAATATATATCAATAGGATTTTTTCTTCCAACTATTTAATCCTATCCCCCTACTCTTGGTTTTGATGAAACAAATTCTTGAGGTTCAGTTTTGTTGTGGTGGTGAATGTTGTGCCAGCTGATGCTATGGATTCTGGGTCCTCACTAGCCTTTCCTGTCACTGGGGTCTATGTGAGGATGGAAAGTGGATTTCCTCCTATGATCGATACTTTCTTCGCCTGTTATTATATGATCCTACCCATAGCCTTGTCGTATTTAATTTTTTTTAAATTGGATAGTTTACTCAGTTTGAATGGGGTGCAGAGGCCCAATTCCAACCCAACAAATTGATGCGGACTGCTCGCGAATTCTGTTGATTATCCTAGGTGGTCAGTGTCCATTAGAGATGCATCATTATTGAGATCTTCTTCATCCCTCTTCCTTATCTCTTCTTCAACCACTACTTTCTTTGGTGTTGCTCTTAGTTTAGTTTCAACTTCTACTTCTTTCTCAAAAACTACATTTGCTTCTAGCTGTTCTTTAGCTACTATTGTTGCCACTATTGTATCAACTTTTTACTTAGCTCTAGATTCATTGGTTTCCTTCTGCTTTCTTGCGACATATTCCCTCTTTTTGTGGAATTTTTCTTTCTTTCTTCTTTTCTTGTCCGCCATTGTTTCTTCTTCTTCTTCCACTGATCCAGAATGCACAAATGTGGAAGTAGAAAATTCCTTTCTTACTTCTTGTTATTCTTCTTTCTCTCGAGATTCTTTGTAGTATATTTCTTCATCCGTGATTCTCCCTAGGGGTTTGCATTGTCTACTAGCAATGACCTCATCATATGTCCTAGACCCGCAATGGAATTCCTCTTCCTACCAAGTGGTTGAAGTGTATTCCCATGGGATGTTATACTTATTACAATGCTCCTTGACCACTTTCTTCGGGTCATGTCTTCTGAATTTCTATTCTCTTAATTGATATGATAGTGACATATCCACTTCATCCCGAGATCGATTGGTGGTTTTGAATGAGTAGGATTTGATCCATAATGGGAGTGAGAAAAAAACAGATTTCTTATCTCGGTAGATAAATGTCCCAACTCCATTGACCATTGTTTGGTAAGACACTTCCTGAAGCACCAACTTGTCTGGGACAAATATGGTGAGTAGATGCAGAGATTTGGTGGCTCTGTATATTTTGATGTATGTGTTGTGCTCCATTAAGTACCAGTCCTCTATCCTTTTTATTACTACTAATTCCTTGTCAGTCATGCATGGGGATGGTGTGCATATAATTAATTCATATAGTGGGGCCAATAAGTGTTCCCATATATACTAGCGGGAAAACCCCCCATTTATCTACACCAGGGTTCAGAATGTAGTTAGAACGATTAATTGTCTAAAATTCAATTAATTCTATATACTACCCCAAACATACCAAAACTCAAATGAATAAAGGAAGGAAAAAGGAGATCGGGTAACTATACCTCTAATCCCACGTCTGGTGATGACCTCCTCGGGCTTGGAAGTTCCACTGACTGCATGCCTCCTCTGAGGGTTGAACTGCATCCAAAGATTGACAAACAAAGAACGAAAAGCATGCTATTCCATATACAAGTTAGGGTTAGATGTTATAATGCCAATCATAAATCAATAAAATCATTTAAAACACCATCATTTCAGACAGGAAAATGTAATTCTTTTATTAATAACACATAGATTATACATTTACAACCTAAGTCGGCTACCGTTCCAAGAACTTGGTCTGGGCTCCTCTTCACCAAGATACAAGTGCACCTTGTATGAACTTATCCTCTCAACCTTTTGATCTCTTCTTGGGAAGTGAATGGGTTAAATGGAGGAAGAAGGGGCTAATTGGGGAAAGTTGAGGGAATTATCACAAAAGGCAACAATATCTTGGGCAAGGAGGGGAAGTGAAATCGGATAGAGTTTCACTATTCTTATGCTTAGATGTGAAATGAAACCCCAAAAAATCCTTTTATATTCCAAAAGGATGGCTATTCGATTGGGTAAAAGGCTATAGTAGGTGGATTAGTTGGGAAACCTCCAATAGCCCATCAATTTCAACGAATTCCTTGCAACTTTTTATTTTTTGCAACTTTTGCAAGTATACATGGGTTGTAATGGTGCAACATGCGTATGTACATGAGTTGTAGTGGTGCAGCAAGCATATGTTCATGGAAATTAATGGTGCAGTTCACGTACATATTCTAAAAATTGGTTTTTTAAGAAGAGAAACTCAACGGTGCTTTGGCAAAAAATGCAAGTAAGAGGGCCAAAGCCGTGTATGCATGTGTAGATAAATTTAGGGTTATAACAATATCGTGTGGTTCTCTATCCTATACTTTTTCTCCCAGAGCACTTTGAAGTATATGTGTATGGCTGGTTCTATAGACTGCCATGCCTATACTATATTAAGATATTGGTGTGCCACACACATGATATTCAAAAGATATGAGGACATGTGGAAATATAGAAATGTTTTGGGCTCAAATTTCTTGATAACCACGACATAATCTATTAAGTTTGCTGACAAGATGTCATCCAAGTTGAATGATAACCCTTCATCTATTCTTTAGTAGATTACATGCATATATGAGAGAGGGAATTTGGAAGCGTATGGTTCTCTGTACAATATTCAGAGCATAGCCATGATGTATTGATATGGCTTCCTTAGTGCAGTGGTGGGGTACTCTCCAACCAATTTTTGTTTGAATGATTTATCTAGTTTGTACCAGATGCATAACAAGTCTGTTTCCATGTGCTTGAATCCATTGATAAGTTCATACTATAAATTACATGTTCCTTTTTCTACATGGTAATATTTTTATAGATCTGTGAGCTAGAATGAATCTATGAGATCTCCCCTATAATTGCATATGTACCTATTCTCCAAGTCTACATGCTTGAGAATCCATGCAATGACATCTCCATAGGGAAACACTGCAGCATGGAATGCTACTCAGTGTATTCATGATTTTTTTATATTCCTGAAAAGTTTAAGCTCATCTTAGTCTTCAACATCAATGAGGATATTTCTATTTTTGAACATTTGAAATATGTCGTCCCATTTGAGCAAGTCTCCAAACTTTTCTAGGATTCTCATTGTGTCATGATAAATTGAACCTAAGATGTCAGATTCATCTTCATGATGGATACCACTCCCAGATTTCTCTTTGGCCGATGCTTTTCTCATTATCTTCTTTTGTGGATACATTTCTAAACCTGAAACAGACATTAAAAACTAGTTGTAAAACAAAACTAAGAAAATAAATAAGAATGAGCATATCAGTATTTGTGAATGATAAAAGATAAGCATGGATATTTTTTTATTTTTTTATCCCATGTGTCAAGTACCAAAAGAGTCACTTATATCAATATTGGGTAGGATATTATCATCTAAGGATTATAGGATGATTGGAAACATTATGAGATTCTAAGTTTTAGTGAGGGATCAAGTGAAAACTCTAGGCAAGTTGGTGAAGCTTAATATTATCTTAGTCAATGGAGGAATATTTTAGATTGAAGTGCTTGGTGGGAATTTCTTTAGTGAGAACTGGAACATGCCATGGTAATTCCTTTGGTGAATACCATAGGTGATTGTTTAAAGTCCTCCAGAGGACACTACTATAGTTTGTAAAAAGTAACAGGTCTGAAACCAGAAGCAATCTTGCAAAGACTTCTGGAGACTATCAGTGAAGATTGTGTAGAGTTATTTGGTGAAATCCCAAGATGATCATGTTAATTCCCTAATATATACCAATGATAATAATATTAAGTGCTCTGGTAAAGACCAGAAATGATTATGATAAGTTCTCTAAAGAACATCAGTGTCGATCTCGTGGAACTCTTCGGTGTGAATTAAAGATGATAACATGAAGTCCTCTAGATGAACGAACAACCATCCCATTAAGTCCTCTGGTGAAATTAGAGGTGATATTGTAAAGGGATATGAATGGATCATAAACAATTATTTAAAGTCCTCCAGAGACTATCGATGAAGATCTTGTAAAGTGTTCCAATTACCATCTGAGATGATCATGCTAAGATCTCTAGTGAAGACCGAAGGTGATAACACAATGTCCTTTGGTGATATCAAAGTAAATATTGTAAATGTCTCTAGAGGTATTGGATATGATCTTACCAAATTCTTTGTAATACAAAGGGAACCCAAAAATTTGGCTAAGAATTGAAGGGCTCTTCGGCCAAGTTTTTAGGGCTTGCGTGATAGGGGTTTTATTGATCGAATACTGCCAAGGATAGGATTTGATTCTTGCTATTCTTGGAACATGGATATGGTGGCCCAAGGAATCCATTATGGTGTCAGATATGAGAAATCATTGTGCCTACACCAACCTTAGAGGAAGAATCATTATTAAGGGGTTGAGTTTAGGGATTGAGAATCAGAAGCTTGAGCAACTGATATAGAGAGTTAGGGAATGAAACTCATTACAGAAAGATCCTATTCTATGGGTTTTATTCAACCATAGGGAAAAATAATGGTTAGAGGCACTGAGTGTGGAAAAAGGGATGGAGTTGAGGGATTCCCTATCCTTATGTTACTTCAACATTGTAGGCTTAGGGAAAATTTTAAGAGGGAGACAAGGGGATTTCATCACTGATTATGGTCTATGGGACAATAAACGGTTTAGGGAAGGTCTTTTAGAAAATGGATCGGTCAATGGAGGAGATGTAATCAAGATATGATGGACTTGGAGGCTGGTAGATAGGATCGAGAATCCAGGGTGATGATATTAAAACCTAACCCTAAATTTTAAAGAATATATA
Organism: Picea engelmannii; assembly: GCA_009831015.1. NCBI lineage: Eukaryota > Viridiplantae > Streptophyta > Pinopsida > Pinales > Pinaceae > Picea > Picea engelmannii. The sequence goes on along the minus strand of ML777769.1, from coordinate 491,951 downwards.
AACATATAACAATGATACGAACAATTTAGCATATAAGTTGACAAATATTATGCGTGGATAACCATCTATGGTTATGATGATAACACTAGCAATATCAATATATTGAAATCCTGGGTGCTCATCACTTCATTTCTTAAGTCTCTTTCACTCGAAGAAACAATGGTCAAATGGTTGGGGGAAACACCCTTTTACAAAACAAATCCACACAATTAATGTGATTAGAGGGGTTTCAACATATTTACAAGAGATAAAAATCAGAAGGACTCTGGTTTGTAACTGAGGTAATGGTAGAAAGTCTTCTGGTATACACTAGAGTGATTGACAGGAAGTCCTTCGATGAATACCAGAGGAGTTAATTGGAAATTATTTGGGTACACCATAGGTAATGATGATAATACCTATGGTTTGTATCAGATGTTTTAATGTAATGTTTAGTTGTTTCATATTCTCACTCCAAAAGAATTTTAAGGAAGTACTTCTATGCTACCGGAGGAAATGATGCGAAGTGCTCTGTTATGAACCAGAAGTGTTAACACAAGGTGCATTGGTGTATTTCAGAGGAGATTATGGGATGTACTTTGGTATGGCATAGAGGTGTTATTCTTAACTCACTTAGTGAGTGAAATGAGAATGTTGGTACAGTTTAGGGGAACTCCTATGGCTCAATTGGAGTAGTTTGTAAGAAATCCTTCAGTCAAACTGGAGGAGTTAGCATTAATTTTTCCGAATATCGATTTATTGCTTCAGAAGACTTCGAGGAAAGTGCCCCAACATACATTGGATAGATTCATAGTAATTCCTCTGGTATATACACGAGGAGTTAAAAAAAAACTCGTCTAATAGCCAAAATGGTTTCCATAGATTTATCTAAGTATTGGAAAAAAAGGTTCAACCTAGACTAAATCCAAAATAAGGTTACCTATTAGGAGAAAAATACATTAGAATCAACATTAAGGAAACTTTATGAGCCAATTATTTCTCATAGAAGACAAGAGGGGTCCCATTTTCTTGAAGGGAAGGATTTGTAAGCAAAAAATGCAAGAAAAAGGGACGTTGTGATGTCTGGCAAAACACCTGGATAATTTTTAATGTTCAAAATTCTACCAATTACATGTCCAAAAATGTTGAAATAGAGGATAAAATTGGGGATTTTAACCCCTGAGCTCAATTTCCTCAAATTCCTTATAAATTTCCCCCCAATTTCACTAGAATAATTTTGACAAACAATTTTTAGACATCCTTTGAAGTTTAAATATGCAATTCTAGCTTTTGTATTGGGTATGTGTTATAATCTTTGCACAATTATATCTAGTGTTTATGTTTTTCCAGGCATGCGGGGGAACACAGGGGGTCAAGAGCCCCCAAATGTGTTTTTTTGTCATTTTTTGTGTTCACTTTTTGGTTTTTTTTCCGGCACATGGTTTTCACCATTGATTTTCTAATTTTAGTTAAGGAATTAGGGTTGTTGACTAATTCGGGTCAATGGATTAGGGGCTTTGGATGCCATGGGATTATATATATGTATTTTATTTTCAACGATGAAAATATCATGAAAGAAGATTAGAGGTGCGGCTCTAAATACGTTGTTGCTTTTCTAGATTTGGGTTTCCAAGGTAAAAAATATCTATGTAATGTGTGTGTCCCATTATATCATTTATGTTTTATTAAGAATCTTTTTGCAGTAATTAATTATACAAGGTTAAAATCTACATTTTGTGTGTTTCTTCTAGCCCATGTAGGCTTGATGTTGAACCTATGGCTCTTAAACTAATCTGTAACGTACTCATCTTCCAAGATGAGTCTCGTAACTATGGAAAAAGACTTATCCTACTAAAAATGAATTTAAAAACTCCCCCATACACATAAAATAACCCAAGGGGTAGTAGGCCCATAATTTAATAGGAATCTAACAATATATATTAAAACATGAATGCAATTATTCAACTAAAATAGGATATTTATTTACATAGTGGAATATTCAACATTTGGATATTTATTTACACAGTGGAATATTCATAATAAAAACAACATAACAGTTATATGTTAATAAAGTAACAAAATAGATATGTACAAAGGATGAACCTCCTAGCCATAGGTGTTGTTGTTCTAAATCTCAAAAGAAAGCCACCCCTGAGGTGATTTTATGAGTGTAGAAGGAGATTTGTCCCTCTTGGTTGTCCACTCTCCACACTCAGCAACCCAAAACCCAGGTTCTACTCCAATAGTAGTTCCAATCCACTAGATCTCTTCCCCATATCCTGCACAACCCAAGGAATGTACCCCCTTCACTGCTCATAATCCCTTAGGTTGTACCATTTTTTTATCATGGATTCTAGTGCACTCGGTTGATCAAGAATATATGAAATGTGGACTCTAGGAACTCTCAGATACTTTAGGAGTGTTCACATTAGCCTTCACACAAAGCTTGAGCCATTTCCTAAAGATGAAAACAGACTATAGTCTTAAATTCCATTTTAGTGGCACACAGGTCACATTTCCAACACAAACAACAACCCAATAATGGTTTCCTTCAATCACAACATGGATGGTGGTCTTCCTAGCACTCATCTCCCCTCTTGTTGTCCAAAATATGCATGTAAAAATTGTCTTCTTTGGCAATACAAATTTCCTTTTCCTCAAGCCATTTTCCTACTCACTCTACCCAATGTTGAATGTACTTTATCCCCATGCTCCCAATAACTATGGGATTTGACTCTCACACCCACCCTCTTACATGAGTTTAATCATTGGATTTTGGAATACTCAACAAAAAATTAGAAGTTGTACACAATTATAATAATTTCAAGGATGAGGGTTGGATTAATACCCATGAATGAAATCCCCTCGGAACCCTCTCTCTTGTGGAATCATACCTCCCATCATTTTCACCCCTCTCATATCACAACCAACAATTACTACTTTTATTAATCATTTCAATGTACATATTACATAGTTTGGCACTCGACCATTTTAATCAATACATGATCTTCACACTCGTCCATTTTAACCGTGGGTCTGAAAACCTGTTCCAAAAAAAATCAATTAGAATTAAGTGTGCTCAACATAATAATAATATAACAAGTCAATATTATTGAAATATTTCTCATCAAGTAGATTTAAATGAATTGGAATTGATAAAACTCAAATTCAAACTCTCTCATAGAAAGTATATTCAAATCTAGTGCAATATTATCAGAACACTTCGCTTTTAATTGGTTGGCAATTGTTCTATTTTTCTCATGGGATTTATTTCATTTCTTATATTCATAATTGTTTTCTAAATAGTTGTCCCACTCAACAAAGTCACAAATATCATTTTTTTCATAGCAATGTTTTCTAATTACAACATCTACAACATTTCCAAGAAATGTTTTAGAATGATAAGTCCAACCCATGGTATAATGACATAATGTCATTCTAATTGGTGGTACACTTATACCTTTCAATAAGATCCATTAACCAAGGTCATTTCTATGTAATAACTATACATTATTAAAGAAATCCAATTCACATATCAATATCCTGTATCAAGTGGAGGATTAAGTAAAACTTGCACCTTAAATTACTCTTTCACGTCAAATGGATTTACTAGCCTATATACATTATCCTTTCAATGATTTAGCAACAATTCATACAACTTCAACTTAGATTTAAGATCAGTATATTTTTTTAAATTTCACAATCATTCACATGACAACTCTTTAAGTATGTTTCTCTCTTTCATATGGCATCTAACTGGAAACAACAAGAGAAAATATATAATATAGCATGTCATACATAACACTCACTCTTGCACACTTGATGTATGATCATTTCATACTAGATCATTCTAAAGAGTGACATACATCTCACTCAAAGATAACATTCAAAATACAACATAACAAAACCTCCAAGATGATGAATATAACCAGCTACTAATGAAATTACCCAAAATATAGCAAGTACAATTTATTGCTTCACAATCAAACCCATCCATGCATTCATATCAATAGACATGCATTCAGGTTAATATACATATACATTTCTCTTCATGAATGACAACTTCACTATATAGAGTTATAAGAATAAGAAAATTATGCATGCATATGCATACAAGACCCTTAAGTGTATTACCTATAAGTCTCATTACCAATACACTATACGAACTACGATTACTATTTTAACATTAATTAAACTCTTTCATAATATTCATAAGACAAATTCATTTTAGCACTCATAAATAACACCATGGGTGAAACGTATATTAAATTTTAAGGATAACCATCCTAAGGACAAGGATAATACCTTTAAACCCATTCATTAAACACTAGGTACAATGAATAAGGATAAGTATCACAAATAAATATGGTTCTTATCCTTCTAGGTTTTCAATCCATCCAACAATAGGCCACTGAATTCAACAATCAGTAATGAACATCATTTAAACGTGTTAGAGTTTCTAAAGGGTGGATATCATTAAGTATTAATGGTAGTATCAATACATGATAAATCGTAATCACTTATATCAACATTTAGACACTTTCATAATGCTCATAAAACATTTTCTAATCAACAACTTCATACAATTTTTAATACAATTTTTAGTATGGAGAAAATAACTAGTTTCTTTGTATTAAATATTAAATATGACATGTTTTTTTAGCTTAACATATTACCAAAAACAATATCATTCATTTCTTTTGATCCCATATAGAATTTATTGTTGTAATTGATGGCTCTGATACCGATTTGTATCATAATTTCATATCAACAACAAAAGTAGGGTTTATTGGACTAATTTTTTGTTGATGGCATTAGTATGTATATCAAATTCCATAATATATAGCATTTTCAAAATCTCTCCTCTTAAATATAATAACTAAGTTTGGCATTATAACTCACTAATGCACACTAGTCAACATTCAAGATTTCAAATCAATTATAAACTAGCATTCAAAATGTTCCACATGCATTGTTTCCAAGATGGTAAGACTTATAAACTAATGACATTCCAAATCACAATAAGTATATTCATTTATTTCACATATCAAACCCACATCTCAATAATCACATGGAATATCTTGATTAAAGGGCTTATTCACCTTCAAGAATGATCTACAACCACTGTAAAATTTAAAAAAACATATAAAATATATCTATATCAATTGTTAAATTTGTAGCAACTGCTACGAATGATCCATAGCAACCTCTAAAAGAAATCTGTAGGAACTGTTACAAATCTAATAAACAACCTATATATATATATATATATATATATATATATATATATAATTACAATTTGGGTATTTGAACTTCTTGGTGGGTGTTTCCATATCATTGTAAGGTACTTATATACCAAAATGCACATTGACCAAGATCGCTAATTTTTATTTATAGACAAATCATTGTATACAATAACTGTAGGTGTTTTGAAGAAATTTATACAAGTTTGATAAACATAATATATATCTTAAAGTAAAATCTAGGTATTTGATATTTTTGGTAGATGTTCCATATTAATGAAAGGTTGATGTCTACCAAAAATCACATTGACCAAGATCACTAATTTTTAAAAATCATTTTATACGATAGCTATAGTCATTTCATAACAAACTCTGTAGGTTCAATAAACAACATATCTATCTTAAAGTACAATCTAAGTATTTGAGAGTTTTGATGAATGTGTCCATATCAATGTAAAGTTCCTATCTATCAAAAATCACATTAACCTAGATCACAGATTTTGAGATACAACCAAATCATTGTATCCTAACTTTACATGCATGCCCAAAAACTCAAAATTTTTGTTTTTCCAAGGCTACAATAAATATTCCGAATTGAACCATTGTTAATTTTTAAAAATCATTTTATACGATAGCTATAGTCATTTCATAACAAACTCTGTAGGTTCAATAAACAACATATCTATCTTAAAGTACAATCTAAGTATTTGAGAGTTTTGATGAATGTGTCCATATCAATGTAAAGTTCCTATCTATCAAAAATCACATTAACCTAGATCACAGATTTTGAGATACAACCAAATCATTGTATCCTAACTTTACATGCATGCCCAAAAACTCAAAAATTTTGTTTTTCCAAGGCTACAATAAATATTCCGAATTGAACCATTGTTGGAGGGTTGAGAAAGGAAAGTGTTTTACATAAAATATCCCTTCAAACTCATTTAAAAGTGTTCTTGGTAAATATATGCCTTTTATGCACTATGAAAATGTTCTATGGAACATAACATTCACCTACATGAAAAATATTCTAGATTTTAATTTTTCAAGTGGAAATCTCCTAACAAACCAATAGGTAAATTATTGATATTAATGTTTTCATAATATTCATTTTGAATAGGCACATGTTTCATTCTTTCAAAATACTTGGTAAATCACTTAGGAGAGCATTAATTTCCAATGCATAGACACTTAGAAAATAACTAGATACAAAAGATCCACCTACAAGAAACTTGTTTCCATAATTTCCAGCCTTTTCAAAAGATAACTTTTAGCAACTCATTAGGGAGTTATATAGGGATTGAAACCTTTATATATCAATATTGAATGGTATATAAACCATTCTTTCACATAGTTATTTATGCCAAATAGTTATAATGCATGATCCTACCAATGATTTTCTACACATAATTTGCAAATTAATTGATTATTAACAATAGTCATTTGCTCATCATCATCTACAAAATTTTAATAAACAATTTTCATAATAATGAAGACATTTTACTCATCATTCAATAATTTTGAATTCATAACAAAAATTAGAGAAAGTGCACTTATATTTTCCAAAATCTAGATTCCAAGAAACTATCTAATATGGAGCAATTTTCCACCCAACCATATGTAGTCCTCTTTGTACAATACCCCCTATCTAGGTTATGATACCACTAGGGAGAACAAGAAAAACTCAAGGTTATCTCAAGTTGTAATTTAAATCACAACAAGCATGAAGGATCAACCAAACAACCCCGTTATTGAGTAATTTTACCAATCTCTCAATTAGACTATCTTTGGAACTCACAATACCTTCCCCACAGTACACAAGGAAGTAACTTCCTTCTCTGCTCAATAGTCCCTCAGGAGTTATCTTACCTTCAATGATTTTCAATGTGTATATAGAAATTCCAACTACTATCCATTCTTGTATTGAACTCTAACAACATTTTCTTTGTTCTTGGATAACTTTATGATCATATTTCTCTTGGAATAACAAGGTTGTCTTTCAAATCAAATTGGCCTTCAATATTGCACAAAATTCCTTCCTTCATGTTCTCTATGGTTTGATCCCATCTCCCATTCTTCGTAAGGATATAATTCCTTTTTTTCATGATAGCTTCAATACCATAGTATTCCAACTCTTGTTTTTCAACAAAAACTTTGTCTTTCTCTTTTCTATGCTTCCCCAAAAACAACCCATCTTTTTCCATTTTAATTTCCTCTCTTGGCATGAGTGAAAAGTGGCAAGAGAGTCCTAATATAACTCTTCCTATTTTCAATAATTTAAGGGGGGCGGGGGTTAGAATGTAGGAGGTTGTTTCCTAGATCTAAGAGATGGTTACAACCACTTCTTAGATCTCATATTAAACTATAAACTAGGCATGACATCATAAATGGGTGAATGTTAAAGTAATGAAAAGATGGGAAGGAAAAGAGACATAGGTAACTAGGAATATAAAAATTCCATTAGATCCACTCACCTTTCCCCTCTTGTGGTGGTGTATTCCCTTTAGGTGCTCATGTTCAGTATTGGTTATTTTATGATTTACAAAATAAAAAAAATTACAAGTATTCAAAATAACCATGGTATATCTACTTCATGGTGTGAATAGGGAATAGTAAAAAATATCTATGAACAAAATTTAAACATATACAAGATCAAGTAAAATATTTCCAAAGTGCCAAAAGAGGGACATTAGACTATTCCAAGTTGTCTCACGGAAGCTTTTAGAATGACTAGTACATGAAACTACAATTCAAGTCATCCAAAGGATTTAGAGATATCCCAACCCTCAAAAAGCATATACATGGAAGAAAGAAACATTGAGTTATAAATGGATCATCTTTATGATAAATAATTTTACTTTAAAAGAAATTTTTTGAGAGGAATTGCATTCATTTCCAACAAGGGGTCACTCTAGCTTTCTAAAACCCATTAAAAAACTAAGTGTTCATTGTTGGTGCACAGTGGGCAGACCCGAGTTTCAACGTGAAACCACCAAAAAAACCCTTAAGATAATGGCCCTTTCGACATCACTCAGAAGCATGTGAAGTCTCACCGAAGGTATCTATGGGGACTATAAGAACCATGTTTTCGTAGTCATGGAGAAATGTGAGGCATTCATTCTAACCATTCAACTTAACATTCATTCATTATACCATTCATTATGTGTGTACAACCATAAAAACACATAATAGATTCACATTACTCAACATACATTAAGTGTGTGTAATAAACATAACAGTAGACAAACACACCAAAGCATAACACAAAGACATCATATTTTAATGTGGTTCACCCAATATGGGATATGTCCATAATGACAGGCTTCTTATATTATTATTCATCATCATATCTTACAAAAGGTTCACACTGCACTCATACATGATATCTTAGTTCTACCCAAAATGCCCTTGTCGTTCATAGATATAGTGCACACTTAGCTCCGCTCACATCTATCAAACATCATAGCCTTTTCACCACTTTTATATCTCCTTTATACCCCAAAACCCTTACATATTTATACATTTACATTAGGGATTATCTTGTTACAAAATGGACCAAAATTTCTAACCAACTTCCTCCTTTCACACACATTGACTGCTGAAAATGTGTTAACTGCCTTCCTTTCTTCTGCGTGTTCTTATTCTTATCTGAATTTTCGTGTGATTTCTACTGCACGATTCCCAAAATGGTCCCAAAATTTCCTACTCCAATAGGCCCCCAACACTCACCTATGGCTTGTCCTGAGCCACTTCAGGCCTTCTTCCATGTCACAATGTACTTATGGAACATTTCTCTTGCAGTCACGACCTTTTCCTTTACTTGTTTTTCCTGTAGAAATAATTATTCTACTGTATCTGTAGTAATGTGGGTCTTCAGCTTCTATGCACTCTCTTTCACTACCTACTTCATTATTCCTTGCACAACTACAAGTTCCTGTGTTACCAAGAATGCCCCCTCTTGCAATGTCTCAATATTCTGTGCACTATCTTGTTGTTCTTCTCTCATTTGGTTTATGTATAATTACAACTTCCTATTCTCCATGATTGAAGCTATATTTTCTTCTAGTAGTAGGGTGCTCATCATCTCTTTAAAATTTTATGCCTTTTCCTATGCATCCTCCAACTTCTACTCTATTCCTTGCAACTCTGGATCTGTTGTTAGTTGAGTCCATACTTGTGTGCTTTCTTCATACAATTTGGAACACTCCTCCTCCAAACTCTTGATAATTTCCATTGTTGTCATAATTTTTCTCTCCCTCTTCTCCCTTTCCTCGGGTGGAGTGCTTGGAATAGTGTGTCCTTCTAAGTCTACTATCTTCGTGCGGAATATCTAAATGGATTCACTTATATTGGACACTTTCTCTTCTAATGGAGCATCTAATTCTATCAGGACCTCCAAAATGTCACTATAAACATTCTAGATTTCCTGTTGTAGCCTTTCTACTTTCTGTTTGGCCTTGTTCTGCTCCAGCATAAAATTTATTTATTCTATCTGCAATGCTTCCTTATCATTTTTCACTTTGGCCAACTCCATCGTCGTCAACTCTGCGTTTAAATTTATCTCCTGTGTAACACTTGTATGCAAGCCTCTTAATACATTAATCAAAAACTGCAACAAGACTAAGTGAATGTGACTTAATTATTGTGTTTTCTCCTACATCTTTGTCGAGGGGAACTCTATAGCCCCTATTTATATCTTTATCATTTGACGCTCTGTTGATACTTTTGATGGGTGTGAGGTCATCGGTCTTGCTTCTGTAATATTTTTTGTACTCTTCATTTGTTCTTCCTCTATTATTTTCTCTAGTGCTATCTTGGATACTTTCAATAATCGATGCAATGAAGTTATTTTATCCTTCACATATGTGTGTATCTCCTCTTTTTTCTGCACCACATGCTGAAATGATTCATATATCACTTCCTTAACTTTATCTCCTATTTTGTCTAGGTCCTCTTCTATCAGGGCCTGTGTATGACCCTTGTTTCCCCCAACTTGTAATTAATCATTAATTATGATCACCATGCTATGGAATGTGAACATTTTAAATGTATTGTTGTTTATATTTCCAATAAATGACTGTGGGGGTGAAGCCTTGAAGTACTTGTCATGATATCACTAGAGGAAAGAGTGAGGAAATTGTAGAGAGGGTTAATTATGTCAAAATGAGCCCAAATTCTCTTTGTTGAAATAATAAGCCTCATCCTGATCCCAAGGAAAAATTAGTTAATGAGAAAAGGATTGGTGGTTGAACAATCAAATACCCCAATGAATGAAAGCATGGAGGGTATGGCTAAGGATACAAAAAACTTTTAGCTCAAAGTACCACAAAGTGCAGTTTCCTGCAGGCTCAAATTGACTCGAGTTCCTTCTCACATAAGGAAGAGGACAGGTCCAAAACCTTCCTAGGGAGGAAAAAGGCATGCAAGAATACACACGAAAGAATAAAAGAAGGACACCATGCCCATAGGAGGTGTGCAACCTAGATATGCAGAGAGAAAAGAGGATAATGCACAAGGCGTTGGGTTTTGAAGAAGAACCAAAGGATTAATTTGTTCTGGTTAAAAGGGGATAACAAGACAAATGATCTCTGAGAGTTTGCAAAAAACATGACCTAAGAAGAAGGTCGTGAGCTTGATAATGAGGGAGCATCTGATAAACCTCACAGAGGCTATGACAGATAAAGGATCTATGAGAAATTGCAAAATTTCCTTTGTGATATCATGGCTTGATACAGGGGTGGCCAAAGTGCTACGAATGAATGCCTCTGAGCCTACGGTTGGGTGGAAAGGTGAACACCCATAGTTATTTGGTTGGTGATCAACTATAATAGATAACTATTTCATATACCATGTGTACTATAATTGAAATGACTGGTTGGATGTCTACGTCTATAACTAAAATTTGCATTGCATGATTAATATTAGTAATGCTTATTGTTCTTCTATGAACCCCTCCATTTGAAGGGATTTTGTTTGACTCTTATTAGAAGCAAGAGAAATATTAGACATGGGTCTTCAAATGAAATTGGGAGTAATATTATGGTTTATGTGTTGGTTGGAAAATCCTTATGGGAATTTTCCCAAGGATTGATTTTGTAATGTAAGAGTTGGGACAGACTTTGTTGGAATGCTTCAGTCCTTTCGACCCCTTGAATTTATCTTCACATGTAACTAAATTAGAGCTTTGTGGATGGAGGGAAAATCCTTCAAACCATTCATCTGTGTGATCGAGGGATCATTCCCATGACCCTAAAAAAATCAAGGCTAAGAGTTGAGTGTGTAGCCTTGGTGTTAGTACTAGAAGTCACCTCTGGATTGCGGCAGAGGTAAGCCAAATACCCATAAGTTTTTATGTCACCATGAATAAATTTAAGGGTGGTCCAATGGACGCAGTCTCAAGATTATAGCGCTTTAACTCATAAAACTAGGTTGGCATGCATAAGAAGATGAGGTATTGATCTAACTTCAGTCAGTAAGTCGTAGTAAAGGTGAGTAGGGGGAAGAACTGGATCATCCATGCCTGAGTGTTCTAACACAACTGTTACAGAGATATGAAATGAAAGTGACTTACATTAAATAAGAAGTCTCAAATACAGATACATCACCAGAAAAACTAGAGTTTCATTAAAACATTACAGTGCGGGAGCTTAGCTCAACCATCGAATTCTTTGATAGGGGAACTTTGTGCCGACACTCTGTCCCCAAGGCCAGCTTTTGCATGCTTTCCATTTATGGGGTGAAATGAGGTTTCAACCACCTCCCCCATTTCCATTAAATACTTTCATCGGGATCGAGAAGAGACCTGATACCCATGAATTCTCCAGGACACATTCACGACTCTTTCAAGTCAACCTCGACGCCTCGAGAGCACACAAATCTTCCTTCGTGAACAATACAAACACTTTTTGCCTTGGTGCAAATTCTCTCTATCGCTTCATGCGATCGCGGTCCATGACCCGGGGCTCCTATGTGAAATTTTGGGAATTCGCATTTCGAGAGTCTTCACTCCACCTAATTCCAAATATCTCGATGCTCGAATCTGTGAAATAGCCCATCCAGAGAAACAGTCATATTTTCTTTGAGATTAATGGCCAGGATGCTTGCTTGAAAACCTCAGCCACCTGCCACTCGACAAGCACTTACCCTTATTTATGGCCCTTCTCCCCACATAAACATGAGTTGTGATCGTGGGCCCAACTCCATGGCGCTTCGCAACATCGTGTTTCACAAATATATACTGTGATCCATGCTAAAACCTCTGAGTCGCGAAATCGAGATTTCTTAGATCAGATTCCATGCGTCTATTTGAATCAGATAGCCCAGATGTATATCGACATTTCGGGACTTTGGGTAGTCTTCGACATTTCAGAACTCGAGAAATCTACGCATTCCTCACTTCAGTTTTCCTTAAATGAATTTCTAAGCGTCTTGGATCTGGTGCCATGTGTCCTGCTGATCAGACGACTCCTACTGATTTCATATTTAGGGAGTTTTGATCTTTTACAAATAAATTTAACAACGTTCCGAACTTCTGATTCCCATTATTATTATTCACCATTGAAAGACTACACTTGCATGCTCTCTTGATTAGAGTCCATATCAGACCGCTATGAGTGTTTCACTTTGTGCTTATGGTTGTGGCCTTTGTAAACAAATATTTGGACAAATGATTGAGGGCTCGAGAAAGAAAAAGGGTCGGTGACAGAGAAAAAGAGGGAATTTATCAACCTTAGGGAAAATAGGTCGATCAAACAAGTGAAGGTTAACAAAAGAAAAACTACAAGACGAGAGGAAAAACTTAATATTGGGTCTGTGAAAGGGGGAAAGACAGGAAACATTACAGACCTAGGTAGAAACCACAAACCCACAGGACTCTAACAAGTTTATGTGATAAAATTTGGATGCACATGGGATGGCATGCTCCTTGTGAGCTGCCAAGAAAAGTAGTTCCAGTGCCTTAGTATTGGGTTATGGAGTCTAGCTATTTTAAAACAAAATAAACATAAAACCAGGAATGGTATTTACAATGGTGGGACGCCGATTGCGGCTTCAAACAAAAAACTCTTTTAGAAAATTCCCATTAACAGGGCCACCAAAAAATTCATCACCCTCCAAATTCTTCAACCTGCAAGTATTATTAGGGAATATCTCAGAGATTCTGAAGGGGCCGATCCACAAGGAATCAAATTTACCATTCTTTCCTTTTTCCTGCTTGGGTGCATACCATTTTAGCACTAGATCTCCCAACTAGAAATCCTCCTTTCGTACTTTCCTATCAAAATATTGCTTGATATTTTGTTGATGTTCATGTGCTTTGTCCAGTATTTGATCCCTAGTTTGTTGCACTTCTACCAGCTGCAGTATCCTCCTGGCCATGTCATCAGGTTTTCCTTGGTAGTATTGGAATAATTTCTCCACTGGTAAGGTCATCTGAGAAGGAAATATGGCCTCATTTCCATATACAAGATAAAAAAGGAGACACCAAAAGATCTCTTTGGGGTCACTCTATCAGACCATAGAGAAAACTTGACCTTTGAATCCCATGCTTTCTTATTTTCCTCTAACAATATTTTGATGATATTTATGAGGCTCTTGTTAGAGGATTCTTCTAGTCCATTCCCTTGACGGTAGTAAGGAGTTGAGTGAATCAATGCGATCCCAAACTACTCACAGAATTGAATCAATGGTTCAACCTTAAAGGATGCAACATTATCGGTGACAATTCTTTTTGGACATCCAAACCTTGCTATAATATCTTCAATAAAACCAATTATTCCCTTATGAGAAGCACTCCTTGTGGGGATAGCTTCTATCCACTTGGTAAATTAATCTGTGGAAGTCAATATCCACCTATGTTTTCCACTTGAAGTAGGATTAATTTCCCCAATAAATTCTAAGCCCCACTGTTGAAATGGTCCTAAAGCTACCACAAGATTCAAAAGAAAATACTTGAGTTGTTTCTTCCCAAAGAATTTCTGGCACTTAACACAAGCCCTGATATTTTCATGACATCAGTAAATAGAGTAGGCCAAAAGTACCCAGCCCTGAGAATTTTATAGGCTGTGGTTCTCCAGAAATGATGTCCCCCACATAGGTCGTCATGAAAATCAAACATAATATTTTTTGCTCCCTGTGGGTCTAAACATCTCAAAACCATTCCCATAGGGTATTTCCAATACAAAACCTGATCAATAAGGCGATATCTAATTTCTTTGAGCTTAAGAGATCTAGCCTTTCTTTTTCCCATTCCATAAGGAGGCCTTAACTCCTGCAGAAAATATATAATGTCTTTGTACCAGGTGCATTCTGCCAGCGGAGGGCTTCCATGAGAACTTATATCAACAAACTTAGCTTGATGATTTTCTGAGAAAGTGTTGATGAAGTTAACCCTCAAATATTTGCAATTAGATTAAGCCAATAACTTGGTTGAACCTTGGCCTTTAACTAGTTTGGTGGGCTTTATTTCTAGGTCAAATTGAAGGATTTTGGCAATCCACTTGCTCCTTCTTCTATCTATGTCAGGATGTGTTAAGATACAAATATCAATATAGAATAGAAAAAGTACTCAACGCCTTGAAAAATAGATAATTTTAGATAATAAGTTGTTGTCATTGATGTCAACCCTAGTCATGGGTTTTGGACCGCAAGATTGATAAAGGTATTTGGACATGAAGGACGATGCACATGAATATACAACACCCATGAATGGATAATATACATCATGTTGTTTCCGGTGGTATATGGCACGTCACGTGGATCCTCATGGTTGAGGAGAAATGAATTTTTGAATATGACAAAGTGAATTGAAGAAAGAAGTACATGTAGGCCCTGAAGATAATTAAAGAAAAGAATTACAAAATAAGAAAGTGTCCGGTCGGCCCTAATGTTAAAATGAAGTGACATAAATGATATAAATAAAAATAATTATACATTCATTTTAATACAAGTCGAATTTCAAAGGAAATAAGAAGTAAAGAAGGGCGGATTTCAAGGGAGGATGAAGTCTTTTGGTGATGTGTTCTAAGGTATGTTATTTTCAGGTCATATTACCATTTTTGCTATAACTTGTTTTCTAGAATGATTCAGATGGTGAAATATCTATGGTATTGATAAGACATATCAAGGTACCTCTGTTAAAATTTCATCTCTTGATTCACTATAATTATGGATATGCACTCTGTGGAAGATAGGGTTTGTGACCAGTCCTGAAGCTAGTCAATAAACATGTATTCCGTGTAAAATAGTCATAACTTCTTCATCGAGAATCCAAATTACGTGGGACAAATTTCATTGGAAATATTACGGACTTTAGTTTCTTGTGTACAAGTTTCAAAATCAGATCTTAAATATTGAGCGCAGAGCATTCTGTACAAGTTCGGTCTCTTGAATAGACCAGAATTGAATAAAGTCTACCATTCTTTCTATAACTTCTTTTTGGGGAGGATTCAAGGAGTGAAAATTGGAGGAGTTTCAGAGAATACATTGAGTAATATTATATATAGGATCAGAGTAATCGAATAATTGAAGAATTGCAGAAATTGAAGAAGTCTTAGGAAGCATTATTAGGTTCTATGTGATGAATGGTTGATGGTGAAGATTTAAGGTAAAGTTTTATTATCTCTCATATATTCTTGGGTGAAAGGAAGGGGCAAGGATGGAGAGTTCAACTCTCTCTTGATATTGGAGGATTGTATCTTCCTCTTGGAGTTTTATCCCTCCTTTACATTTGGAAGTTGTAGCTACCTTTGGAAGTCATTACTTCTTTTGAACAATAACTATTGATTATTTCTCATATATTGTGCATGGTGTATTGTGGTGTATTGGTGTAACTCTTATACTATTGTTCATTTCTCATTGGATATAGTTGAATGGTTTAAGTATAAGTTGAAAAATATTTTAAATTGTACTTGATACTGATTCACCCCCCTCTTAGTATCAACATAAGCATCTTCGAGGGGGAAACCTCCTTTTATCCCACTAAATTGTTCAAGTCCAAGATGATTCCAAACCAAAATGTCTCCTTGGTATATATAGGAGACTAGGAGGTATAATTACAACTAATGGAATAAAGCCGACATAAATAAAATAACATTAATAATCTAATATGCCCCAATTAAGGGGTAATGAGCCAATATTAGGGCTTAACATGCCCCTCCCCTTGAGACAAGTGTTGTCTGCAATGCTTGAGTAACTCTAGATGCTTCTGTATAAAAGACTCATCTTCCCAAGTGTAATCTTCAGCCAGTAGTTTCCTCCATTTAATGAGATACTCTGAAATGGATCTATTCCTCAACTGGCGAATTCTTGTTTTAGTGATGGCTTCAAGCTCCAATATGATTTTTCCTTCCTCGTCAAGTTCTGGAAATATAGTTTGAACTGGGATCTTCTGGCCTATAACCTTCTTTAAGCATGAAACATGGAAAACTGGGTGTACTCGTGAAGATGCAGGCAACTCAAATCTGTATGCCATAGTACCAATATTTTGCAACACCTTATAAGGGCCATAGTACTTTGGTGATAATTTATTATCCTTCTTGGCTTGCTTGAGGGACATCTCTTTGTATGGTTGTAGTCTTAAAAACACCCAATCCCCTACTTCAAAA
>ML777769.1:441265-462016 GCA_009831015.1 Picea engelmannii | reverse complement strand
TATACAATGTTCAAGAGATAACTCAACCAATACAGAAAAGTCCTCCTCAAGAGATGCGCCACCCTTCTTCTCCTCTCACCAACTTGAAATTGCAGCTTGCCTCATAAGAGAATGAGCAAGTGAAGTGTGTGTAAGAAGTGAGGTGCCATCCTCTTATTTATATCAATCTGGCACGTGTGAAGAGTCACCATCTGGCAGGGCTGACCTCTCACACTAGGTGGGTAAATCCACCAATAATTAAATCTGGCCCTTTCATTATAACTGTTGGGGCCGACTTCTTATTCTGCACATTATAATTGTCCGATGACCAATCCGCAAAAGGGGATTTGGTCCTTATACAATTACCGACTTGATTAATCCTCAATGGGGATTAATCTAATAATAAAAATAATAATAATGACATGATTAATCCACAATGGGGATTTAATCCAATAACAAAATAATAAGAATGCTCTTTGTAGTTACATTATTTCAACAAGTTCTTCCATTACAATTTTGGGCATGAGATTATGAGATGCCCCTGAATCCATTAGACAATTATGCATCACCTTATCATGTATATTCATGGATGTATAGAAGGAAGGAGATGAATCATCTTTGTCTTCTATCATGGGACCTAAGATAACTGCTAGCTTTTCATCTTGCAAATTGATTGAGTCTGTGGGATGATTTGAGGGTTCGGGTAGTAACATGTTAGAGATGATCCTTTTGAAATCTTCATGCTTCACCAATTCTGAAAGGGGAATGGACTCCTAATATTCTAAATTTCATGCTCAAAGTTAAAATAGGAGGGGGGATTCGTAATTTCTTTTACCCTTGGGATAGGACCTTTGGCTACTGGTGGGGGGTTCTATGTTTTCTTTTCCTTGCTACTGCTTGTTGCATCTTCAGCAAGCCTTTCTACTCTGGTAGGCTGATCAGGAATGTTAGGCTTTCCTCCTTTCTTTTTGGACCCGAGGTTGTATCTATTTGGACTGTCACTGGCCTTACTCCCCTTTCTCATCTCGTTTAATTGGTTGTCCATGAGAGAATCCTCGTATGCTGATTGCGTTAAGGGAGGAAAAGAGGATGTGTCTCCGAGACAGTGGATTTATGGATCAAGGTCTTGTTCCTCTCCTTCATCATCCGTAACAACATTATTTTGGAGAGGGGTTTGAACTTTCTGGTCTTCTCTATCTATGTTCCTTTGTTCCCTTTGGATAATCTAAGGAGAATTATTATTAGGCCTTCTGAAGTTTACTCTGTTATCAACATTTGGGGAATTCCTATGGCTATGCTTTCCTTCCAATTCTACCCTTTCCATTCTAGAAGAAAGTGACTTTAGTATTTTAGTTACTTCATCCATTTGAAGGGGGGAAGCAAAAGAACAAAAAGTCAAAACTTCAGACTTACCTTTTCTTCTGTCTCTATCAGTCTTACTCCTAAGCTTATCAACTGCTAGTATATTAGATTCCACTTCAATGGCTGCATATTGCATATGATCCAAGGAGGTAGCTCTTTTTTCTCTCAACAAGAGGCAAAAATCAGGGTCGAAAGAACTAGAATAAGTCATTTTGGCAGAGGTTTCTATGGGTTTAACTTCAACGGGAATCTTTTTATACATCTTATTAAATCTCTTCGAGAAGTTTGAAACAAATTCCCCTTCTTCTCTATTAAGTGCCCCAAATTCTATTATGTAATAAAGGAGATATTTTTTATTCCCCCAATTTCTCAAGAATAAATCATCCAGAGTGGAAATCCCATCAATAGATCTAGGAGGCAAGTCCTTAAACCTATCCATAGCATCACCATCAAGTCTTTGTACAAAAACTCTAATCCACACATATTCATTTTCAATGGCCTGAATTTCTGCAAGTCTATAAAAGGATGCAAGGTGATATTTTGTAGTCATGTCTCCCTCTCTTGTGAACTGGGGCATGCACTTAAGGTAGTTTGTGGTTGGGAGAGAATTCATAGGCTAAGGTAAAACTAGAGGGGCATATCTAGCAGCCAATATCTCAGCCATCATGTTCCTAGGAGGATTAGCACCTGCCATTTGGACATGAGCTGGAGGAGAAGCAGGTGGATATGGAGTTCAAACAGGGGAGATGGGAGGTGTGCTTCTAGGAACAAATGGAAACAAATGAGGATCTGGAGAAAAGGCCTCAGGGCTCAAGGGAACAGAGGTTTCCCTTTATGTAAAAGAAAAAAATTTAATAGGAGGAGGAGTGGTGAAACTGGGAGAGGGGTAATCAACAGGAAAAATCCCAAAATTTAAACTTCTAGAAGCTCCAACAGATGGTGTAATAGGAAAATGAGAAACAACTATTGGAGTTACTATAGGAGAATCATGAAAGTTACCATAATCACCTGGTTCAGAAGTAGAAGTACCTTCCTGAAGGGTCTTTTGTCTTCTGAAAATTTTCTTTGGATCAGCTTCAGGTGTCACTAAAGGAAGTTGTGGAGTAGACCTCATGTGTTTGCCTCTGGAAGCCATAGATGGAAATGTGGAGTCATAATAGTGGATTCACCAGGTGCATAGTTTCAATATTCAATGTTCTGAGTTCTGATGCACCTTCAGAACTGGTAATCTTTGTCATTAAATCTCAAGGAAAATATTTAATTCATCCCTAGAAATGGCACCATAAATGTTATAACTAGAAGTCACCTCTGGATTGCTACAGAGGTAAGCCCAGTACCCATCAGTTTTTATGTCACAATGAATAAATTTAAGGGTGGTCTAATGGACGCAGTCTCAGGATTATAGAGCTTCAACTCAGAAACTGGGCTGCCATGCATAAGCAGATGAGGTAGCGATCTAACTTCAGTCATTAAGTCGTAGTAAAGGTGAGTAGGGGGAAGAAATTCAGGAGAGTGTATAGGTATGATATGGACATCTAGCCTTCCAACAACCCAAGGGGGAAAAACTCAGAAGACAAGATCCTCTTGGTTCAGAGTTTTAGGGAACTGAATGAAATTATCATTGAAATGAAATCAAACATACATCACAATTAAATAACAACAACTCGATTGGATCATCCATGCCCAAGTCATTCAGTGTTGGAGGGAAAAGACAACATAAGAGACTGATTAAAACTAGTTGTGATGTCATTGTGATCAAACCTACATCACAACACATAACTACCCTCGACTGGATCATCCATGATCGAGTGCTCTAACACAGTTGTTACAGAGATATGAAAGGAAACTGACTTACATTAAACAAGAAGTCTCAAATACAGATACATCACCAGAAAAACCAGAGCTTCATTAAAAAAATAGAATGCAGGATCTTAGCTCAAACATCGACCTTCACAAAATATCAAAATTGAGTATTTATACTCAGAACAACTTGCCACCACCAATAATGTGACCTGGCTTCTGAAATCAAGGCTTTTCATCTACATCTCTTCTTCCAGTCTAAACTTGCATTCTTCTGTTAGACACGATCTCATATCAGTATGGGCTTTGCAGGAGAATTCCTTGACAGGGGAACTTTGTGCTGACACTCTGCCCCCACAGCCTTATTTTGCATACTTTCCTTTTATGGGGTGAAATGAGGTATCAACCACCTCCCCCATTTCCATTAACTACTTTCATCGGGATGGGGAAGATACCTGACACCCATGAATTCTCCAGGAGACGTTCATGACTCTTTCAAGTCAACCACGGTGCCTCAAGACCACGTATATCTTCCTTGGTGAACAATACAAATTCTTTTGGCCTTGGCACAAATTCTCTCTATCGCTTCATGCAACATCATTCTATGAACTAGGGATCCTATGTGAAATTTCTGGAATTCGCATTTCAGGAGTCTTCACTCCACCTAATTCCAAATATCTCGATGCTCGAATCTGTGAAATAGCCCATCCAGAGAAACGGTCATATTTGCTTTGAATTTAACGACCAGGATGCTTTCTCAAAAACCTCAGCCACACTTACCCTTATTTATAGCCTTGCTCCCCACATAACCATGGGATATGATCATGGGCCCAATTCCAAGGCGCTTCGTGACTTCACATTTTGTGAACCTATATTGTGCTCCATGCTAAAACCTCTGAGCCTCAAAATCGTGATTTCTCATATCAGATGCCACACGTCCCTTTGAATCGAACGACCCAGATGTATATCGACATTTTGGCACTTCAGGTAGTCTTGGACATTTCAGAACTCATGAAATATGCGCATTCCTCACTTCAGTTTTCCCGAAATGATTTTCTCTGCGTCTCGGATCTAGTGCCACACATCCTGCTGGATCGGACAACTCCTACTAATTTTGGATTTCGGGAGATTGAATATTTTACAAATAACTTCAACAATGTTCCGAACTTCTGATTCCCGCAATTATCATTTGCCGTTGAAAGACTACACTTGCACGCTCGATTGATTCAAGTCCATATCGGATCGCTCTGAGTGTTGCGCTTCGATCTTATGGTTGCAACCTCTGTAAACAAATATTTGGATGACTGGATGAGGGATCAGGAAAGAAAAAGGTTCGGTGACAGAGGAAAAGAGGGAAGTGATCAATCTTAGGGAAAATAGGTTGATCAAAAAGGTGAAGGTTAAAAAAATAAAAATTACAAGACGAGAGGAAAAAATTAAGATTGGGTTTGCGAAAAGGGGAAGAAAGGAAACATTATAGACCTAAGTAGAAACCATAAAGCCACAGGACTCTGACAAGTTTATGTGATAACACCCAGAACTTGTCAGAGAATCCATATGAATAGGACCTTGGAACCCTTCACTAGGTTCGAAAGGAGTTAATCTATCTTGGTTTCGGGACTCCAGGAGTCCGGAGATCTAGGATTCTATAACTTTAGCACAAGAAAAACCAACCGAAGGAAACCCAGTGGTACTGTTACCAGAGAGGTTGAATGACATCTAGCAGTTTCCTTAACTATGACCATGGGATATTTCCCATTGTTAAAGCCTTATCAACTTCTCATTTGTGAATTAACGCAAATCATAGAATTGAGGATATTCAGGATTGTTGGCATGTTTACAAGAAGATCATGCTTGTCATTGATGGCAAGAACAACAACAATGATGGCATGTCTACAGGCAAGAACAAAAGCAACAATAGCATGCTTACAGTCATTGATGGCAAGAACAACAATGACAAAGGTATGGTTATAGGAAAGAATAGTAGCGACATTGGAAGGTTTATACTTGGGAGACAATAATGGAAAACAGGCAGGCAAGGAAGATCAACATCGATGATGGCATGGAAAGATCAGAAGAGTAAAATCCATTTCATAGTTTCGGATACCGAGATTTGGAGGAGTCAAGGAAGCAACTCATGAAAAAAAATCGTGAGATGTGAAACCACGACTTAATCTCCATTTCGGAGTTTCAGACACCGAGGGTTGGAGGTGTCAAGGACACTCATGACAAGAATGCCAAAATCGGGAAATGTGAAACCACGACTTAATCTAAGTTGTTGATCAAAGGGAGATCATGGACCGTTGATATGACTCCATTTTGGAGTTTTGGATACCAGGAGTTGGAGGATTCAAGAGTTGAGACTCTTCAACACAGGAGTCTCGAAGTTGCGAAATGTGAAACGCCAAAATCCCCGGGAGTTGGAGGTGTCAAGGAAACTCACGACAAGAATGATGAAATCACGAAATACGAAACCACGATGTTTTGGAGTTTCGGATACCGGAAGTTGGAGGAGTCAAGAGTCAAGACTCTTCAACACAGGAGTCCCGAAGTTGCGAAATGCGAAACGCCGAAATCCCGAAACAGGCACATCAACAAAGACTCCATTTTGGAGTTTCATAGATCGAGAAATAAAAGATCAAAGGAATGGGGTTTCCTAACCTCTCGAACTCGCGATATGCGAAATTGTGAAATAATCCTAGTCATTGAATCAAGGACAAATCTAAGCCATCAAACCCAGGAGGTGAATGTGGAAAACCATGTCAGCAAGGACAGGTGGTAGCCTACGTCAGAAAGGACATGTGGCACAATCATATAAGGACAAGTGTCAAGTTGATTTGGCATTTCAGGAACCTGGAAATCACAATTTTGAGTGACACGTGGCAGACACACGGATCACGACACGTCATCAAGTGACGCCATTATAGGAATTTAGTTTCGGGAGTTTTAGCATCAACTCTCCCCCAAAGTCCCGAAGGCTGAAGTCCCAGGGCTGAGGATAATCGTCCGATCACCACAGATCGTGGACTATTGATATGGAGAGTGAAGTGCTTGTTTGATTGGAGAGTGGTCACATATCCTGGTCACATTGTCGAGAGCTGGAGAGTAGAGCTATAGAATCCAAGCTCTATTTCGGAGCTTGTGACATGTAGAGTCAAGAGAACTCATCACAGAATCTCCGAAATGCAAAAGTACGAAATACGTTTTTGAATAAGGCTGTGGTCACAGCCAGTGGTCACATCTACGGAAGATGGAGGAAGGAGCTAGTGCAACCAAGCTCCATTTCGTGGATCACGACTTGGAGTTTCGATACCCTTCATCATAGGAATGTCGAAATGCAAAATTGTGAAAGCGCTTTATGGATAAGCGCTTGGTCACCACCGGTGGTCACATCGTCGAAGAGATGTAGAGAAGAGCTCGAAGAGACAAGCTCCATTTCAGAGTTTGGTACATGGAGAGTCAAGACGACTCATCACAGAATCCCTGAAACGCGAAATGTGAAATGCATGTTCAGAATTGTCCCCTGGTCATAACCTATGGTCACATCGACGAAGGCTCAAGGGAGGAGCTAGCACAAAGCTAATCTCAATTTCGGAGATCGCAACTTGGAGAGTCGAGATGCCTCACAACAGGAATTCGCGACATGCGAAATCGTGAAATGCCGAAATGGGAAAAACACCTTTTGGTGTAGGTTTCAGATACCAGGAGTTGGAGTGTCGAAACACTTCACCACAGGAATGCCAAAATGTCGAAATGCCGAAATGCAAAATGGAAAATTCAATGCGAGACCCTGTGCTTGTAATCCAACGATGTTGGATACTTGAAAATATGATCAAAGGGCTATTGTTTCTCTTGACAGTTAATCGATCAGTTACAATTCAGTTAGCAGAACTGAATCATGACACTTGGATGGTTGGCGATTCAGTTGTTGATGCGTTTTCTTGGAGGTTCACAGTGTAACTACTAGAAACAACTGATGGTTTCTGCTAGAGGACTCGAAGAGACTTCAGGGTGTTCTCTAGAGAAGATGAAGAGTCTCGAGGCATATTTCAGTGGTATGAAGACTGTTCATAGAGGCTATTGACATATGTAAGACTGTTGGAGCCTGGAATTGCAACAGAGGGAATGAGCTCGACTGTGAAAGAGAAGACGAAGAGTCTCGACTGCTGGAGAGGCTAATGAATCTCAACATAACACCCAGTGATGATGGACGCATGGGTTTAACTTCTAGAGAAGCTAAAGAGTTGCAATGATGATCAGGTAGAGCACTTGACATGGGAAGATCATGCAGAAGTATTGCACATATAGCATGCAGAAGATGCACAGGGAGAATAAAAACATAGAACAAAGAAGAGATTGGTGGTTGTTGAGAGTGATTCATGTGTGTAGAAGGAGGTAGTGTGTAGCAGCTGAAATGCACAGAAGAGGAATGGTGCATTGAATGGACATGGAACACAGAGCATAAAAGGAAGAAGAATAGAAAGCGCAAGGCATGTGTGCAGGAAGATAGTGAGGCAAATAGAGCATGGTAGTGTAGCAGAACAGTGATGAGACTCGTAAGCCATTGATGAACATTATATCACTGTAATACATTTCTGTAGCAAAGATTGATATTTCAGGGTGGTAGGGAGGTGCTAGGGAGGAATGTTGTTCTCAGAGGTTCAAGTGGGTGCTTGAACATAGGGAGTTGTAGCTTCCATCTAGTTACAGCCAGAGAAACCAGGGTGGCAGGGTGGTGCAAGGGAGAACATTGGTTCTCTGATATACAAGTTGGTGCCTGTGTAACAGGAAGTTGGTGCTTCCATCCTATTGGTGTTGGAACTCTTAAGAAGTTGGTGCTGGAACTCTTACGGAGTTGGTGCTTCCTTCTAGTGGGTGCTAGAGAAACCAGAGTTGGTGCTTCCTTCTAGTGGGTGTTAGAGAAACCAGGGAGTTGGTGCTTCCTTCTAGTGGGTGCTAGAGAAACCAGGGAGTTGGTGCTTCCTTCTAGTGGGTGCTAGAGAAACCAGGCAGTCGGTGCTTCCTTCTAGTGGGTGCTAGAGAATCCAGAGAGTTGGTGCTCTCAGCAAGTAGCATCTTGCAAAACAGAGGTTGTAGCCTCATTATGAGTTGGTGCTCATAAGTATGATAATGTATATAATGTAAAGATTACTTATCATATAAAGAAGAAGAGGGTTTTACCCTTTATGGGTTTCCTCAGGAAATATCTGTCTCTGTGTATCTCATATGTGTGACTGATGTTGAATGTTCTATTGCTTACTTCCCTGCATTATTGTGATTGTCATTGAGTGCTCTGTAAAGAGTTTAAAATAAGCATAATTGTTTAAGCACAGTAACAACTGATTCACTCGCCCCCTCTCATTTGTGCAACAATTGGTATCAGAGCCGACCCTCTTTTATCTAAGGGTAGATCCTAGAGCTTAAACATGTCAAGCCATGAATTAAATTCAACCAATAAGGCCCCTCTGTTCAATGGAACAAACTTCACCTTCTGGAAGGTTAGAATGAGAACATACCTAATGGCCTTAGGTGTTGATGTTTGGGATGTAGTAGAGACTGGATACATAAATCCTATTGTTCTAGCTTCCAAGGATGATAAGTTAGAATTTAGCTTTAATGTTAAGGGAATGAATTCTATCTTGAATGGACTTGCAGAAGCCGAGTTTGTAAAGGTGACGCATCTTCAAACTGCCAAAGAAATGTGGGACAAACTCATTAGCAGTTATGAAGGTAATGAGAAGTTAAAATATGCCAAGATTCAAACCTACAAAGTACAGTTTGAAAAGCTACAGATGAAAGAATATGAAACCATTGGGAAGTATTTTCTAAGAGTTGAAGAATTTGCAAATGCAATGAAAGCACTTGGTGAAAAAATTGAGGAACCCTCTTTAGTTTAGAAAATTTTGAGATCTCTGCCAAATAGGTTAAACCCAAAGGTCTTAGCTATAGAAGAACTTAATGATATAAAGGATTTGGATTTTGATCAACTTCTAGGAACGTTGACTGCATATGAAATGAGGATAGTTACAGATAAACCCACCTCTAGAGAAGCATCATTTAAAGTAGATAAGAATGAAGATTATGAGCCTAATGAAATTGAAGAAAAATTCGTGAGAAGACTAAAGAAAGGATCAGGCAAGTACCAAGGTAAGTTTCCCTTCAAATGTTTCAACTGTGGTAAGATAGGTCATTTTGAAAATAAATGTCCACACAAGAAACATGAGAAGAACTCTGAAGGTGAAGAGAAGTACAAATCCAAAAGATTTGATAGAAAGAAAATTTTATGTGTAAACAATGATGACTCCTCAGAAGACACCGATAGTGACTCTTCCTGTGAAGATAAGGTAAATGAAATCATGCTTATGGACAAAGAGGATTATGATAATAAAAGCATAGGCAATGATGATAATGATGAAGAAGTTGTGGTTGATATGGAAGGAGAACTGATCAGTTCACTAGAAGAGATTGACAGACTCAGAATTAAGAACAGAAAGAAAAAAAAATTGCTGATACAATTCGAGAAAGATAGTAAACAGCCTAATGAAGAATTTTCCCAGCTAAAAGTGGAATTAGAAGAGGCAAAGAAAATTGAAGACATTCTGAAACAACAATTATTAGAAAATAAGGCAAGTTGTAAAGCTCTGGAAGAAGAAGTAATGAAAACTAGGAAAGAGTTGGAGAAGTTTCAAGCCTTGTATCATCAGAATCTGTCCAGTATCAAAGCCTCGGAAGGATTAGCCACCATTCTAAATCAGCAAAGGAATCCAAAGTTGAAAACATGTTTGGGTTATGAAGAGGGATCAAGTAGTGGTCATCCAAGCAACAAATACTTCATCAAGTTTGTCAAATCTACAACCAATGACGACAACAAACCTGCAGAAACAAAGGAAGATAATCAACCGCCCAGGAGGAGTAAAGAAAAAGGTGCCAGAAGTGAATCTGTATAACAAGGAAATAATACACTCCCTGCTCAAGGAAATCATCATCATGGAAGAAATCGATTTGCTCAAAGAAGACAACCATTTTCCAGGTACAAAGAATTTTTCTATTGATATTGTTTCTATTGTTCTAACTTTGGTCACAAAGCTGTAAATTGTTCCTTAAGACTTAGACATGAGCAATTAAGATTTCCAAGGAATAAATATCTGCCACAACAAAGAATGATACAACCAAGTAACAAACCATCACAGATTGTAAATTGCCAAATTAAGTCTAGAGACATGCAACTGAGGAGGTCAAGAAATAATAAACAATCAATGAGTAGACAACGTTGCAACAATAACTTTGACCTATTGAACAATGAGATTGAATGCTATAACTATCACAACTTTGGCCACAAAGCTGCAAACTTCCATTTGAAGAATTACAAAGCAGATCCAAGGATAAAGTTCTTAGATAGAAAGGCCAGCACATGGAAAAGGAAATATAGTGAAAAATGTGGTCTAGCACTTTCAACTCAAAAACAAAAGGCCTCCGGGAATATAGATAGTGGATGTTCCAAACACATGAATGGAGACAAGGATAAGCTTATGTCCATAAGTAAAAGAAAAACAGGAAATTTGATCCTTGAAAACGATGAACCAGGTAAAATCAAGGATAGAGGGATGGTGAGTTTGAGTAATGACAAAGGAGATGCCCAATACGTTATGGTTGTGGATGGTCTGAAACATAATTTGCTCAGTACAAGCCAAAAGTGTGATAGAGGCTATGAAGAGGTGTTCACGTCCAAAGAGTGTAAGGTAAATGTAAACTTAGGACAAGTGGTGAATAAAGGAATAAGGAAAATTAATGATGTTGATATTGAATCCTCCCCTGCAAGTAAAGAAGAAGATTTAGATACAATAAAAGAATTCTCAGTTAGCATTTATCCCATGGAAGAAGTAGGAGAAGAATCATGTCATAAGCTGGAAGAAGAAGTTTTGAAGGTTGAGAAGTCAAACACCCAAATCAAGTTCTTGAATAGTTCCATGACCCTGGATAAAATCTTGGATAGTCAGAGATCACCAAATGACAAATGTGGTATTAGACTCAACAAGGTAGAAATCAGTGCTCCTAAGAAACCTGATACAGGTCCTCCATTTGTAAAAAGGAAAAGAAGATGTGAGAATGTTTGTAGTGTTTTTCTCTTGTGATGTATATGGTCATAAAATCCTTGGGTTGTAAGAATCATGGAAGAAAAATGAATTTGCAGTAATAGAATTTGATGAGAATCAATGGGCAGATCCAAGGGTTGTTTGAAAAGTATGAGCTACAATTACGTAGTGTTTCAGTAGGACAACAACATCCTCAACAACAACATTTTGTTTTACAAAATGACATACATGACATCCTGTAGAGATAACAAGAGGAAAAACCTTGTTAGGGAAAGCTAACCTTTTAGGAACAAAGGGGGAAAGCAGTGAGAAGTAGAGAGAGAACAGTTTCAGGGGGAGTCATCCAGTTATGACAAGAAAAGGTTGATGAAGGAGTCCTAGTAAGAGAGGTGAGCAATTTTGAGTATTCTACAGAGGATACAATGGAAGTTGAAGATGAACAGGTCCAAGAATCAGAAGGAGAAGACTCTGGTTTAGATACAAATATTATGCAGGCCTCAAATAAGAGAGTTCATCTTGTCAGGGGGAGTTTGTGTTGGTTGAATATCTGATACCTCTTAAACATACTGCAACAACTTGGGGGAAGCATGTTTTCTTTGACATTGATTTCAAAGGGGGAGAAAAGGAGTGGTCTGGACCAAATGCTACAGTTGGAGGTCCAAACAGTTAGCGTAGCTGTTCAGGGTTGCCATCAATGCCAAAGGGGGAGATTGTTGGCATGTTTACAAGAAGAGAATGCTTGTCATTGATGGAAAGAACAAAAAAAATGATGGCATGTCTACAAGAAAGAACAACAACAATGATAGCATGCTTACAGTCATTGATGGAAAGAAAAACAACAACGAAGGTATGGTTACAGGAAATAATAGTAGCGACGTTGGCAGGTTTACAATTGGGAGACAACAATGGAAAACAGGCAGGCAAGTAAGATCAACAACGATGATGGCATGGAAATATCAGAAGCGTAAACTCCATTTCGAAGTTTCGAATACTGGGAGTTGGAGGATTCAAGGAAGCAACTCATGGCAGAAAATCATGAGATGTGAAACCACGACTTAGTCTCCATTTCAGAGTTTTGGACACTGAGAGTTGGAGGTGTCAAGGACACTCATGACAAGAATGCCGAAATTGCGAAATGCGAAACCACGACTTAATCTGAGTCGTTGATCAAAGGGAGATCATGGACTGTTGATCTGACTCCATTTTGGATTTTTGGATATCGAGAGTTGGAGGATTCAAGGGTCGAGACTCTTCAACACAGGAGTCTCGAAGTTGCGAAATGCGAAATGCCAAAATCCCTGGGAGTTGGAGAAGTCAAGGAAACTCACGACAAGAATGATGAAATCGTGAAATGTGAAACCACGACGTTTCAGAGTTTCGGATACCGGGAGTTGGAGGAGTCAAGATTCGAGGCTCTTCAACACAGGAGTCCTGAAGTTGCGAAATGCGAAACGTCGAAATCCCGAAACAGGCACATCAACAAAGACTCCATTTCGGAGTTTCGCAAATCGAGAAATCAAAGATCAAAGGAACAGGGTTTCCTAACCTCTCGAACTCACGATATGAGAAATCGAGAAATAATCCTAGTCGTTGGATCAAGGACAAATCTGGGCCGTCAGACCCAGGAGGTGAATGTGGCAGACCATGTCATCAAGGATAGGTGGCAGCCTACGTCAGAAAGGACACATGGCGCAATCATATAAGGAAAAGTGTCAAGTTGATTTGGCATTTTAGGAACCTGGAAATCACAATTCTGAGTGACACGTGGCAGACACATGGATCACAACATGTCATTGAGTGACACCATTCTAGGAATTTAGTTTCAAGAGTTTTAGCATCAACTCTCCCCCAAAGTCCCGAAGGCTGAAGTCCTAGGGTAGAGGATAGTCGTCTGATCACCACAGATCATGGACCGTTGATCTGGAGAGTGAAGTGCTTGTTTGATTGGAGAGTGGTCACATCTCGTGGTCACATTGTCGAGAGCTGTAGAGCAGAGCTATAGAAGCCAAGCTCTATTTCGGAGCTTGTGACATGGAGAGTCGAGACGACTCATCACAAAATCCTCGAAATGCGAAAGTGCGAAATACATTTTTGAATAAGTCTATGGTCACAGCCAATGGTCACATCTGTGGAAGATGGAGGAAGGAGCTAGTGAAACCAAGCTCCATTTCGGGGATCACGACTTGGAGTGTCAAGACCCTTCATCATAGGAATGTTGAAATGTGAAATTGCGAAAGTGCTTTATGGATAAGCGCTTGGTCACCGTCGGTGGTCACATCGTCGAAGAGCTGTAGAGAAGAGCTCAAAGAGACAAGCTCCATTTC
The DNA here is from genome assembly GCA_009831015.1 of Picea engelmannii. NCBI lineage: Eukaryota > Viridiplantae > Streptophyta > Pinopsida > Pinales > Pinaceae > Picea > Picea engelmannii. The sequence continues at coordinate 448,458 of ML777769.1, read as the reverse complement.
AGAGTTTGGGACATGGAGAGTCGAGATGACTCATCACAGAATACCCGAAACGTGAAATGCATGTTCAGAATTGGCCCCTAGTCATAACCTATGGTCACATCGATGAAGGCTCAAGGGAGGAGCTAGCACGAAGCTAATCTCAATTTCGGAGATCGCGACTTGGAGAGTCGAGATGCCTTGCAACAAGAATTTGCGACATGCGAAATCATGAAATTCCGAAATGGGAAAAGATACCGAGAGTTGGAGTGTCGAAACACTTCACCACAGGAATGCTGAAATGTCAAAATGTGAAATGGAGAAATCAATGTGAGACCCTGTTCTTGTATTCCAATGGTGTTGGATACTTGAAAATCCGATCGAAGGGCTACTGATTTAGTTAGCAAAACTGAATCATGACTCTTGGACAGTTAGCGATTCAGTTGCTGATGTTTTTTCTAGGAGGTTCATAGTGTAACTGCTAGAAACGACTGATGGTTTTTGCCAGAGGACTCAAAGAGACTTCAGGGTTATTACCAGAGAATATGAAGAGTCTTGAGGCATATTCCAGTGGTATGAAGACTATTCATAGAGGCTATTGATAGATGTAAGACCGTTGGAGCCTGGAACTGCAACAGAGGGAATGAGCTCGACTGTGACAGAGAATACGAAGAGTCTCGACTGTTGGAGAGGCTGAGGAATATCGGCATAACACCCAGTGATGATGGAAGCATGGGTTTAATCGCTAGAGAAGCTGAAGAGTTGCAACGATGATCAGGAATAACACTTGACATGGGAAGCACATGCAGAAGTATTGCGCATATAGCATGCAGAAGATGCATAGGGAGAATAAAAACACAGAACAGAGAAGAGATTGGTGGTTGTTGAGAGTGCTTCATGTGTGTAGAAGGAGGCAGTGTGCAGCAGCTAAAATTCACAGAAGAGGAATGGTGCATTAAATGGACATGGCGCACAGAGCATAAAAGGAGGAAGAACAAAAAGTGCAAGGAATGTGTGTAGGAAGATAGTGAGGCGGACAGAGCATGGTAGTGTAGCAGAATAGTGATGAGACTGGTAAGCCATTGATGAACATTATATCACTGTAATAAGTTTCAGTAGAAAAGATTGATATTTCAGGGTGGTAGGGAGGTGCTAGGGAGGACTATTGTTCTCAGAGGTTCAAGTGGGTTCTTGAACATAGGGAGTTGTAGCTTCCATCTGGTTGCAGGCAGAGAAACCAGGGTGGCAGGGTGGTGCAAGGGAGAACATTGGTTCTCTGATATACAGGTCGGTTCCTGTGTAACTGGAAGTTGGTGCTTCCATCCAGTTGGTGTTGGAACTCTTAGGAAGTTGGTGCTTCCATCCAGTTGATGTTGGAACTCTTAGGGAGTTGGTGCTTCCTTCTAGTGGGTGCTAGAGAAACTAGGGAGTTGGTGCTTCCTTCTAGTGGGTGCTAGAGAAACCAGGGAGTTGGTGCTTCCTTCTAGTGGGTGCTAGAGAAACTAGGGAGTTGGTGCTTCCTTCTAGTGGGTTCTAGAGAAACCAAGGAGTCAGTGCTTCCTTCTAGTGGGTGCTAGAGAATCCAGAGAGTTGGTGCTCTCAGCAAGTAGTAGCTTGCAAAACAGAGGTTGTAGCCTCATTATGAGTTAGTGCTCATAAGTATGATAATGTACAGAATGTAAAGATTACTTATCATATAAAGAAGAAGAGGTTTTTACCATTTATGGGTTTCCTCAAGAAATATTTGTCTCTAAGTATCTCATATGTGTGAATGATGTTGAATGTTCTATTGCTTACTTCCTTACATTATTGTGATTGTCATTGAGTGCTCTGTAAAGAGTTTAAAATAAGCATAATTTTTTAATCATGGTAACAATTGATTCACCCCCCCCCCTCTCAGTTGTGCAACAAGGATCTCCCATGACCGTTGGATTGACGTCGTGGTCATTCAACATTGTTCAACTCCGGGAGTAAAAAGGAAACTAAACATCCAAACCCCCAAATGCTGAATTCGCGAAGTAAAGAGGGTTGTCCATCCAAGGATGCTTCAAGATATTTCTTGACTGTTGGATCTAGATCGTGGTGAGTCTGGCGTTGACCACTTTGAGAGTAAAAAAGGAAAATAAATAGCCAAACCGCCGAATGTCAAAGTCGTGAAGAAACGAGGACCATCGATCCGAGGATTCTTTGAGATCTCTCTTGACCATTGGATCTAGACCATGGTTAGTATGGAATTGACCACACTGGGAGTAAAAATGAAACTAAATATCTAAACCCCCAAATGTCGAAGTCGTGAAGCAACAAAAGTCATAGATATATGGATCTACGTGGACCTATCTCGACCATGGGATAAAATTGTATTGGGAGGATGTTGACAGGAGTTCAGACTTAGTATCTCAGGGAAAGTTTGCAGGTAGGAGAGGCTAGAGGCTCCCAAAGGCTATCAGTCTGGAGTTATGTGGCACGTTGGCATCACCTAGGGTGACGTGGACCCATGTTCAATATGCCACGTGTCACCTTGATTCATTCTTTTTATAGACCTTATATTCCAATTGGAACATGACACTTGTCTCCCATTGATAGGGTCATGTGTCATCTATGTCCTTTGTCCCATGTCAACCCCCTAGCGCATGCTCGCTTGGCCTAGTAGTTGGTGGAATATCTGGGGCACCAGGAGTTTGGGACTTTGGGTAACTTGGGATGCTGAAACACTGGGGGTTAACTGACCGAAGGCCCGGACCTAAATGTCCCTACCTCTTCATTTAACACACCACCATGTGTATGTGTGGACCCTTTAGGAGTCCAGGGTTTCATAAATCCGGAGGTTTGGAGTGGTATATTCGATAAGTTGAAAGGGTCGAAGCCCCATATTTACTTTCCCTCTAAAACAAGTTGTAATAATGATTTAAATATAATTAATTAACTAAGAGGGACCCTCTCTGCAGCTTTGGCATTCAGGAGTTTTTGGGTATATTTATTAGAGCATGAGGAGGAAATTTCGCCGAAGTTCGAAGACTTAGGTGCTTATCGAAATTAATACTCCTAAGTACTCCACTAAATACTTTAGTTATATTATAATATGATTCAATAGAATTATATTATAATATGATTAATGAAATAACAAATTGGTAATGTTTAATTAAATTAATAGGCCTATAAGAGTTAGACAAGCGTCAACCTTGGGTTGGGAAAGTATTTTTATGCTATGTTGAGGTGGCATTCCAGATGATAGGGATCCACATGGCGACGAGAGGCCCTAGTTGGTAAAGGCCTAAAGAACTTTGAAGGGCCATAACTTTTGGTCTAGATCTCGTATCTGGACAAAATTACAGTGGTTCGAAATCTCTTGATGAGCAGAAGATGATGGAGGTCTCGGGAAGAGGATTTGAGATGGTTGAGAAAAAGTGAAAAAAAATTATACCCCGTCCCTTAAAAGGATACCTAAGTGGTTGGGTGTGTGAAAGAGTGGTATTAGAGCAGGAAACGACCCTTGGCCTGCTTGGGCTCATGAAAGAGTCAAGTGATTATATTTTTCGTTCTTAGAAAACTTTAAGGGAGAGGGAACACTTCCCTACCCTATCGAGTAGAGCATGATTTGAACACAGGCCTGGATGGGCTGGAGAACATTCATAAAACTATTTTACCAAGGATAAGATGAGTCTATTGAGAGTATTACCACTGTATGGAAATTATCTGCATAAGTTCCTTGAGAAAAAGGATGCATATTAAAATTCACTTGAGATTTTACCCAACGAGATTGAATCATGCTAGACTATGGAAGAAGAAGCCTATAATCTATTTTGGAGAAATGATAGCTAGTACTACAAAAGTGGGATTGTGTCGAAGTGAATTAATAATAAAACTTGGATGCAAATGAAATAAATTTATTTTAAGGAGTACTTAAGTCCAGAAGGAAAATGGACTAAATAGGTGGCAGGGATTGCCTAAAAAGTGGGATTATGAAGCCTCTGTTAATTAAAAGTGTTGATTAAATGAAGGATTTGGAATTGGGAGTACCATCCTCCATGTCTAGAGGCCTTACTGGAGTAGTTGAGATCAACCTACTTGACCCGTTATAACTGAAAAAACAAAATTCCTACTAGGGTAATCCCTCTTTGTAAAATAAAAGAAGTCATGAGGACTAAGAATGAACCTCATGGAAGAAGTGAAAGGACATGAGAAAGTTCAAAATATCATGGTTGTGCTAGGGAAGTATGTATCTCTATTAACTTAAGGGTGTGTCTAAGCAAGACAAATGGGTCTGGTGACCATTTTCTGAAAAGGGAGAGCATGTGAAACTCTCTGGATCTGAAGGAAACTAAGAGAAAAAGTTGTTTCTGGGTACATGAATTGTTGGGAAGTGTTTTTCTAATCAAGTTGATAAACATAGATGCAAAATTATGGAGTGATTGAGCGAGAAATCACATCATCCCCCCTTGCTTGGTGGATAGAAAACTAATCCACCAAAATTCATGTGGGAGGAGGAGAGTGACCTCTATCCCTAACTATTGTTGAATAGAAGGAATAATTTTGGGTGTAATGGTTAAGGTTGATCTACATTTACAACCTATATTATGTTTTAATGAGAATAGGAAAAACAACTAGAACCTCTAACAAAGTTTAAAAGGGAAGTGATGGAATTTCTACCTAAGACTAATTATGATCTGGAGATACTCTAGAGTTCTGTATTAAAATACATAGTAAGTAACATACTTCGAAAATTGTATTTGGGATTTAAGGAAATAGTACAAATGTTATTAGACATTAAAATTCATTATAAATGAGGTAAAATGGTTAATGGAATGTTGATCTTGAATGTGATAAGGGAAGTGTTTGAGAACTTCTAGATGATCATTGGGTCAGATTGACATCCACGAGTGGATGGTATCCATATAAGGTGTGACTTGATATGCTCAAGTAGTGATGAGAGGGAATATATAAAATGATTCCCTTGATAAAAATGTATGTTAACCAAAAATGGTTCGAGGCATGAAAGAGAATCTTGATAAGATATATTGTTTCCTTAGGCACTGTTGGAGTTGCCCAGATAATATTTCTGGGTTGTTAAGTAATTTTATAATACCAGAGGAAAGAATAATTTCTTGTTGGTTGTTGTCATATGGAAAGAGGGACATAGTTATGACTATGTCTATTAAAATTTCCATGTGGATATCGTGCAAATGATTACAAGCTCTCAATTGAGAGGGAATCTCAATGTTGCATGTATTTGTGAGACTTGTTATGAGAATGGAAATAAAATCCTTGAGAGAAGGATCTGGAAGTCTGATATGTCCATGTGTGTGAATTACATGGAAAGGGGGAAAGAAATGACCTTGAATGATGAATGTTTAGCTGTGTTTATTTATGCCTGAGTGCATGGATTTAATGCATCGAAAAGTTTCTTGATATAAGGATAAATATTAAGACTGAATAGATATGAATGATGTAAATGTGCAAATGATGCACATGCATAATGTATGAGTGAAATGTAAGGAAAGAATTTCACTTGCCAAGATTGAATGAATACCATGGATGCATAGATGACTCTATTTTGAAGAGTAATGAAAGTTTGTTTTTGAATAATAGCTTGAGGGTAATGTGCTCCATTCCCTCAGGAAAGGCTAGTATAAAAATAAACGAAAGAGTAAATAAGCATAGATGCTTCATTATCATGATGAAATGAAACTTGATCGGGACCTTAAAGGCTAGATGTAAATGGTCATGAACAATCATAAACTAACTAAAAAACATCATTAGATATAGAAAATAAAATATAGGAGTGCCTATAGTAGAAACACAGTATGTTGAAGCATACAAAAAGGAGCATTGTACATAAAATCACATTGGGATGATGTCCATATGTAATTCATAATGCAAGTTCATATTCCTTATGGAATATTTGGTAAATAACTGAAAGGGTAAAGTTGAATTTGACTCAAGGTTGAGACCATCATAGACAGTGATGGATATGCAATAAGGAAGTTGCATGATGAAGGATTTCCCTATGGAGGAACTGTGTAAACACTCTGTCATGAGAAAATAGTGACAACCTTAATGAACTGTTGAAGATTGGGTAGTGGGATGCAAGTGTGTGTGTGTGTGTGTGTGTGTGTGTGTGTGTGTGTGTGTATAAGAATCCTGGATTACATTCTAAAACAAAATGTATGAGTGGAAAACTAACAAATGAATATTGAATATTTTGATAACTAAATGGTAATGTGCAGAGTGCACATGTTCATAATTCATTGTGAACAAAAGGTTTTTTGTTATAGCATGTTTATTTAAAAATAAGTTTGAGGTGAACCTAACTAATAATTTTCAAGGAAAGGAGCATGGATATCAAAATAAGAAGTAGATTGCATACGCAAAGAAGGAGAAAAGGAGGAACACTTTTCTCACCCTAAAAACTTTGAATTGTTTAGTAGAGTTGTAATCCTTAGAAGAGAAGTTGTGGGAACAAGTACAACTGGAAAAAAGGGAAAATGAATAAATAATCTTATTTAAATGAATAGACTTGGTCAAACCGTGTTCAATAAAGGTAGTGAGGCCTTGGAAAATAACTCAGCTGGACTAAAAGTCCAGGGATGTGTAGGAGTTGGACGAGGGAAGATTTCCTTGACTCTATTCTTATTGTTTATTGTGTTTCTCTGGTATGAGAGACCGATTTAATGATGCAAGTAAACATTTTGACACCATAATGATGATAGTTGTATGATTTTAAAAACAATTGAGAATTGTTTGTGTTGCACTCATGATAGCATTAAGGATAATGTGTTGAAGTGCATAAATATATGCTAGGACATATCTGAAAATGTTTTATTGATTGGAATGTTATGATACATTATTTTTTATTTTACATGATGACTAATATAATTGTGATGTATGTCATGTGTAGAATGAAATTGAAATTGTTGGGAAAGACAATTACCAATGGTATAAAACCTCAAGAAGAGGATGAATGCAAGAAGTTCATTGTTGAAAGATTGTTGAGTGGACTTTAGGAGCCCCATGAAGCACTATTGATGAGGTAAAAATTAGAAAAAAGGGTGCTAGCATCCAAAATAGGTATAAAAATGTTCATGTATATATGGAATTGTTGGGTATGTGTTATATTATTTGCATGTGTGTGTGTGTGTGTGGGCGCGTCAGATATGACAACTGCGTTTGATGATCCCTCTAGTAGTTATCTTTGTGTCATGTGCACGAGGCGCTTTCCT